>MU730505.1:19764-39824 GCA_026770625.1 Nicotiana glauca
GAGGGGGGGAGGATGTCAAATTCTAGAAAGAATTGCACTTTGGAGGCTTGATGTCACATTCCAAGAATTTCTCAATATTTTAATTGTGCAGTGATTGGGAATTGAACTACACGAGTCAATGAGGGAATGCGAGGAGTAAAGACAAAGCCATACATTTTATAGTTTGAAGGCACAAAGAGTCAAAATGACATCCCTCACATGAAAGCCAAAAAGTGCAAAATGAAGAAATTAAAGTTTGGCTTGATGATCTACTTACCACCCCCGTTGCTCGTGATCACAAGCTTGAGTCCAAGTTAGGTGCCCAATTTATATCATCCAAGTGGCGAGAAAAGTGGTAAAGTGATTTGCGTCGTCCCATGTTTTAAATGCGACGCTTGGTGAGAGGCCACCCATCATTTTCAAATTTTTTGTTCATTTTTGAAATTTTATTTATTAAGATTAGCTTAGTATATTATTTTTGACTAATCTACCAAGTTTTAGAATTTTTAGAGTTAATTTGAGCAGGTCGGGGTGATGAAGAGCCAAAAACCAGTAGTTGAAAATCGCAGAAGCATTAGTATTCGCATTTGTGAACTTTTGTTCGCATTTGCGAACATGGCCCAATCCCAAAATCGAAGAAATGGTCGCATTTGCGACCTCAGCTGAAATTTTTAATTTCGTAATTGCGAAGATTGCAACCTCTGAGGCACTTAACTGGGTCTCACTTTACACTTGGCAAAACTTACAAAAATCTTTTTAGGCCCTAAAATTGAACGACTGGTATCTTCTTCCTCACTCTCCCAACTTCGAAACTCCCTCATTTTCAATCCTAAGTGCAAGCATCCAGGTATGAGAGCTTAACCTTTTCATCAACATCTTCTTCTTCTCTCCATGTGCTATCAAATACTAGGGCTTAAATAAGAAATTTTTTTCCGTTCAAAAGGGGTTTGAAAAATAAAAGAAATTGGGTTAATTTCTGGGTAAGGTTGGTTGAGAGCGTGAGCCTATTTCTTTGCTTGAAAACCGGGGAAGTCCGTGTACCCATGGCTTTGTGAAAATAAAAGTGATTTTGTGTGCTTACTATGTGATCAATAAAAGGCCCAAATGAAATTCTTGGCCAACAACAACAACAACATACCCAGTAAAATTCTACAAGTGGAGTCTGGGGAGGGTTGTGTGCACGCAGACCTTACCCCTACCTGGCGAAGTAGAGAGGTTATTTTCAATAGACCATCGGCTCAAGAAAAGGTGAAAAAAGGTCATTACCCTAGATTATAGACCCATGATACTTGAAACTACCCCTCTTCGGGATGACTTGGGTATTAAGCTTCACATCCACGTTTGCTTCATGAGTCTCATTACTGAACTTACACTCGAAGTATTCTGTTTTGGTCCTGATCAACTTGAAACACTTAGACTCTAGGGTCTGTCTCCAGCCTCGCATTGACCCCGCTCCTCGTCTCATCAATCAACACTATGTCATCGGCAAATAACAAGCACCATGGCACATCCCCTAGAATGTTTCGCGTCAACACATCCTTCGCTAGAGCAAATAATAATGGGCTGAGAAACGATCCCCGGTGCAACCCCATCACTACTGGGAAGTGATCTGATTCGCCTCCCATTATCCTCACCCGAGTCTTAGCACCATCATACATGTCCTTGATTACCTTAGTGTAAGCAACCGAAAAGACGCTAAATTCCAAACATCTCTATAGAACCTCCCTGGGAACTTTATCATACGTATTTTATAGGTCTATAAACACCATGTGTAGGTCCTTTTTTCTCTCCCTATACTGCTCTACCAATATCCTTACCAGATAAATTGCTTGTGTAGTATATCCCCCCGGCATAAATCCAAACTAATTCTCAAAAATAGACACACGATTCCTCACCGGACTTCCACCACCCTCTCCCAAATGTTCATAGTATGACTCAGCAGTTTGATACCCCTATAGTTATTACAGTTTTGGATATCACCCTTGTTCTTGTACAAAGGAATCATCGTACCCCACCTCCATTCTTCGAGCATCTTCTTCATCTTAAAGATAACATTAGAAAACCCAGTAAGCCACTTCACGCCTGCACGACCCGCACTCTTCCAAAATTTTACCGGGATCTCGTTTGGCCAGTCGCTCTTCCCCTGCTCATCTTGCGCATCGCTCCAATAACCTCTTCGACCTTAATACACCTATAATAGCCAAAATCACGCAGGCTCTCAGAATGCTCCAACTCATCCAGCACAATGCTTCCGTCCCCTTTCTTGTTCAAGAATATGTGGAAGTATGTCTGCCATCTTTGTCTAATATGGGCGTCTTCCATCAATACCATGTCGTCCTCGCCTTTGATGCACTTTACTTGGTCCAAGTCATGATCCTTCCTCTCCCTCACTTTGGCAAGACTGTACAACTTCTTGTCCCCACATTTGCTCCCAAGCTCCTCATATATGCGTCCAAAGGCGGCAGTCTTAGCCACCGTAACCGCTGACTTCGCCTCTTTCTTGCCTTCTTATAAAATTCCTCTTCCTCTTTTCCTCCTTATTTGTTCTCTCCACTAATTTTAATAATCCGCCTTCTTGACTTAAACCTTACTTTGGACCTCCATATTCCACCACCAATCCTCTATACGTCTCCCAAGGTATCCCTTTGTAACACCTAAAACCTCTCTCGCAACCGTGTCCCCACTACTCTTCCAGGACCCCATCACCAACAACCTCTCCCCTAACTCTTGGGATTTGTCCTTAGTAAAGTTTCCCCACTTGACTCTAGGCTGACTGCACACTACGCTCTTCTTTCTTGGCCGAAAATTGAAATTTCTTCAACTTGTGGTTGTGTGTGAAGTTTATTGCATGTTTGTGTGACTAAAAACTGATTTGGTTATCTAAAAGTGTGACTTTGTTCGAAAATTTTGGGTTCCATGGCTGGGGATGATGAGGTCGCAATTGTGATGGCCTCATCGCATTTGCAAAGAGGTAGTCCAAATAGCAAAATCTTTCAGCTCTAGCCATCTTCGCAATTGCGAAGAACTAGTCGCATTTGCGAAATCTTGGGTTTTTTGTTGCCTTTTCAATTGTGAAGAAAATGTTGCAATTGTGACATCAGAGATCAGACCCCCTGCAAATTTGAAAATCTTGAAATATTTTCTAAGGTTGGGTTTCTACTGTCCAATCATTTCCTTGGCATGTTTGACTCATTTTGCAATATATTTCCCAGCCATACAATTTTTTCACTCAAATACATTCTTTACAGGTACCATAAGATGAAAATGCGCTCTAACTTCGATGAATCCGCACATGAAAATCCTTTGGAAGTTAAGGAGAACTATGACCAACACTAATTCTTGTCATTGGAATGTCAGGAACGGTGCTATTCCGAGTTGATTTTGAAAAAGTTGCTCCCGAAAAGTGGTATAGTGCTGGATAACGTCCCGGAATGTCTTCTTGAGTTGCATTAGAGGCTTGTAGACATGGGATGGGCCTGTTTTCCCCTCAACCATGCAGAGCCAAAGAGCAATGGGTAAGAGAATTCTATGCGAATCTTCCAGCCATTAGGTTAAAGAAGCCAAATATGAGGATTCGCGGCAAAATGGTGTATTTCAGAGCTGAAGCTGTGAACCAAGTCTATCACCTACAAGGCCATGACATGGCCCCATTCCGTGCAAAAGATTGTGCCTCAAGGGAGTGGTTGGTCTCCAAATTATGCTCGGGTGCAAATGTTCCATGGGCAGCAAAAAAGAGAGGGATTACTTCCAAAGAATTCACTGCTAAACCAAAGTTATGGTTGGCCATCATATGCAATCGTATCTCCCCTGTGTCGAATATATGGAATGTACTGGTAACGAGAGCTCAAATGATAGCCTCCATACTTGATGCTATTCAGCTCAATGTTGGTGAGATTTTCATCAATGAATTGAGGGAGTATCATCTTCAAAATGGTACATCATTGATATTCTCATCTCTTATCACTAAGTTGTGCCAACTTGCTGGGGTTTAGGAGGATCCGGGAGACAACTGGATAGAGCCGGGAACCTATCAATCCATTAAAGAAAAGCGAAGAGGGTGGCGCCGCTAAAAGCAAAAAGAGAAAGTTGGGATCTTCTTCTCAGACCGACTAGGGTAGCCAGCCATCATGTTCTGTAGGAGGACCATTTGATATGTTTTCCGAGGAAATGCCGCTAATTCGCGACCTAGTAGTTGGACTTCCACAGGGACCTGGGGAAACATCTGAGGGACCCTCTACATTCATTTGAAAGAATTTCAAAAGTAACTTGATGACCAGAAGAAGGAGGGAGATCACCTTAAGCAGCAGGAGAAGGCATATACTGATTTAGCCACGACACATGGTACGTTAAGTACTTCTCATGAAAATCTGGCAAAGGCACACACCAGGATAAAGAAAAGGGAGAAGAAAAGAGATTAATTCTTCACCCACATGTGGAAAGGTGTGAAGGGGTTGTGGAAAGTTTTAAAGCCTCAAGAGCTAGTGCCATCGATCGAACCAGAAGATAATGATGATGCTCCAGTTCATTGGTCCAAGGAAGAAGGAGAGGAGGCTGCGACTTAGTCTGACACCAATGAGAGCATTTGATGTAATATTCAGAGAGCACTTTCAACTATTTTACTCTATTTTATTTAGTTGCATTGGGGACATTGCAACATTTCTAGTTGGGGGTGGTTTCTTGTATAACTGTTGATCTTGTATACTGTGGATATGGTAGATTGGTATTTTATTTATTTCCATGTGATGTTATTTCTTTTCATGTAATGTGTTATATTAGTATGTTTACTAGATTCTTGAATTTTTGTTTATATATATAGTATATTTTATTGACCTGATGTTTATTAGCTTCTTAATTTTTTTCATTATAGTATGTTTTATTTTGGTGGCGACATCCTTGGTTTTCTTTGTACCACGGTTCTTTTTCCGAGGATGCCAATTTTCTTTTTTGAACCGGGTAATTGTTAATAAATTTTTGAGTCGACTTTTCCCGGTGATTGTGTCACGCCCCAACCTCGGGAGGCGCAACCGATGCTCAATCGAGTGAACCCAACTGAGCAAGCATTATCAGACACTTTCTACCCATCTCAATACGATTAAGGAGTCCGATTCCGTTTAGTTTAATTAGACAATAAAAAGGGGTTGTACATTCAACATGGATATCTTATTTTATAATACAACCTTAAACCGTAGTCAGTCTTCCAGGATTCCATGCAGTTATAGTTTAGAAGAAAGCAAGAGTACAAGGTTATAACATGGTTCATTGACCTATCCAATACCCATACATAACCCACACAAATGTCTATGGAGTCTCTAAAGATACAAAATACAATGATAACAACACCGACAACAAGGCCCCGACTATACCTCAAAATGGATATCTATCACAAAGGGTATACAACATAACACCTTGAAGGAGGAAGGGGCTCACCGGGATTTTGAGAAGAGGATGCTCCACTACACACGATCGGCACTATCCACTATGGAGCCACTTGCATTCATTTAGAAATGTAGAGCCCCTGGTAAAACGGACGTTAGTACCATGGAATAGTACTAGTATGTATAACTAAACACCACCCTGTTAGAAAGAACAACCATACAAGAGTAAAGAGGAAATCATAAAGACAACAAAGTTTCAAATAAGCACCATGCCGATAATAATAAGAGGTTCACATGATTTTCACATAGTTCTTGAAATTTTAGATTGGGGCATCCCCACACTGTTGCATCATTATCCATATTACCACCGCTTCCATGAGCGGAGTCCGATCACGGCCCGATCGACTAAGCCATCTCCCCAAGACGTTATCATTATTTCATTCATACTTTCCAGTTTCAATCATCAATACATTACCACCATGTGTATATATATCATAGCATCCGATCACGGCTCGATCGGCTAAGCCATCGCCCCGAGACGTTATCATTTTCTGTTATTCATCTCACACTAATCTTTGGTTACACATGAATTAGTTTACCGGCACTTGGGGCCACAATTTCCACATTTCATAACTCACGTTTCACATTGTTCTCATTTTCAACATTTACTTTTCCACTTAAAGTCATAGGCATGTACAAAAGCAATTTAATTCATAAGCATAGAGAGGAATTCGTCAAGTTTGGCATATTAGTCCCAAAGTAACCTTGGCATGACAGTTAGGCATTTAGCACATGAATCATGTTCTCCACACATCTTCCATTTAAAAGTAGAACACATTAAACACAGAAATTAGTACTTACCACATACATTTCACAACATCAATTCACTTAACATAACAAGCACTGCATCAATTATGATTCGAACTTACAACACTTACACGAGTACCATGGAAGCTCAATTTCCAAGAGGAGGGGGTTTTATCCATACATACCTTAGTAAAGCTTTCCTTAATTCTTACAAAATTCCAACTCTTAGCACTTCAATCTATGGTATAAGAATTACAAACCGAACCAAGAATCAGAGACGAGATTAAGATTCTAGCTCGTTTGAGCATATCATCAAACATTAAAAGTGCATTGTGATCTTAGGCCCCTTTTTGAAAGAAATTTCTTTTATATATACCCCAATCGTTGTCTCTTTAACTCTCATCCTCCTAATACCCCATTATCTCTTGTGCATGCAAGTTTACTAGCCCTTGTACCCATGTACCCACTTGCTAATTACCTATTTTAATAGAAATTTCGAAATTATTGATGAGGGTACAGTTCTTACCTCTTAGGATGAAGAACTAGTAACTTAAATTGACAATCTTCAAGGATTTGGGGCAAGGATTTAGAGAGGACTTGATTAAGATTACTCCCTCTCACTCTAGAACTCCCCCTCTCTCTCTCTATGTCGTGAAAATAACAGAAAAATGGTCTATTGGGGTGTTTTTAATGGGGTGGGGCCGGGTTTTAAATATTAGAAAATAGGAGCCCGACTCAGATTTTCAATTGCATTTGCGATTGTAAAGTTGACAAGCGGTCTGCAGAATGGACCGCAAAAATGCTCCCCAAAACTGAACACATTATCTGGGTATACGGCAAAAATGCGGTCCGCATACACATTCTACGGTCGCATAACGCACCGCAGAACTACCCTTTACAAAATCCCAAGGGGATTATGCGATGACTATGTGGCCCGCATATTGATTATGCGATCGCATAGTTGACCTTAAATTGACCAACACACCGACTCACTCTACAGCGACTATGCGGTCTGCATAGCTGATATGCGACCGCATTCTCAACCACAGAATTGCACTTTTTTGGAAAATATTATTTCTTGACTTTTTAATGTATAGATCAGTCCAAAGGGTCCGAACCGCGACGAGAATTTTACAAATTTCCATCACGAATTCCTAGCTCGGCATTACGAGCTCTTAGGTTTAGAGTAAAAATCTTTCATGGTCCTCACATATGGATAGCTAGGAGACTTTCTTAAGGGAATTAGTCTTGTAGTTTAGATATAGTTTTTGTTAGTTTAGGATGAATAAGTGGTATGAGTTGGGGTTTGTTCCCATTGGCCAATTTGTGGCTTGCTTGGTACCAACATGAATTAAACCTCGGCATATGAATTCTTGATCTTTGAAGAAGAAAAATGATTGAAGTAATGATCATTGTCCTGACTTTTATACTCAATTTTTGGCTCTTTGATTCACTAAATAGTTTCTTAGGCTATATGTGATTTCTTTGAGTTCATTACTTGAGTTTTCATGTATTTTTTGGTGAGATCTATTGTAGTTATTTTGCATCATTTATAGTCTAGAACTTACCCGGGCTTCAAGGCGAAATCCTAGGCTAACTTGGATTGAAAAATAATGTTAAGCCTTCCTTGAGCCTTTAAACTATTCTTTGGCTACCAAGTTACAAGCTTTAACTTTTCATTCCTTATTGATTTATCTTTTGGCACCCTATCTCCCTATGTACTTTAAAAGTATAAACATAGGCTAAAAGCCTAAGTTTGGGTGAAGTTTGGAAAAGTTGTGATGTTGAAGTTGCATAAAAGGTGAAAGGAAAAAAAAGAGCAATATTTGAGAATAAAGAAGGAAAAGTAAGGAATTGTGAATAAATGGAAGACTAGGTGATGGAATAACAAAACCAAGGTGAAAGGTAAAAAAAAGAGTAATATTTGAGAAAAAATAAGGAAAAATAAGGAATTGTGAATAAATGGAAGACTAGGTGATGAAATAAAAAAACGAAGAAAGGGTGGAAAAGTTCTTGAAGGAAGTTTACTTTGATTGTTGAAAAATTATAGTGCTTATGGAGGTTTTAAGTCACTCTAACTAAAATTGTATCCTTCCTTAACCAAAAGCCTATACTACAACCTTTTAAGTCATAGTTGATTTTGAACCACGTTTGTCTACATTAGTGGAGAAATACATGAAGGGCAATCCTATTGTACTACTTGTGTGCATTTGAATATCTTTGTGAGAGAGAGTTAATTCTTTCCATTTGACATCCCATTTATGTTTTGAATTGAAATTATGAGTGTGGGATTCTCTCTGAAGTGTGAGGACACATGAGATTTGAGTTGTGAATTAATCCCATTTTCAATTAGGAAGAATGAACAAATGAAGTTAATTGTGATAAAGAGGCAAATTTTGAAGCTTTAGTGTAATGACGTGATTGCTACTTTGATTTACATAGTGTTTGAGCAATTTAATTGTAATGAAATTCATGAGAAATTTTTGGCAATTCATATGCTTTAGATTAATTTTGGTACCAATCGAAGTCATGTGTTGGTGCTTACAATAGACCTTTTTGACTTGGCATGATAATTATGAACTATTGAGTTAAATACTTGGAAGGATATTTTGTTGCTTTCATTGCTTGAGGACAAGCAATAGTTTAAGTTTTGGGGTTTCATAAGTTGGTACTTTACCAAATTATCTAATCTTTAAGCTTAGATTTTTGCTATGTTTGAGTGATAAAATCATGTGTTTAATGTCGCTTACTTCTATATATAGGTTCTATGTGATTTAGAAGTGATCATGAAGAAACTAAGTGAAAACAAGTCAAAAAGAAGTTGAAAAGAAGAAAATCTGGAAAATGGCCTCAGATGTCGCAATTGCAACACAAATATGGGAAACGCAAAGAAGGCAGTGCTCGCAAATGTGAAAAAGGACTTCACAAATGCAAAGTCAAACCAGACAATTAGACTTCGCAAATGTAAAGTCCTTATCGCAAATGCGAAAGTCAACAGGAAGGTCAATGTTCGCAAATGCGAACATTGCTTTACAAATGCAAAAATCGCGCTTCAATTCTGGGTACTTCTGTAATGTCATAGTTTTTTACCCCAAGTCATTTAATACCCAACCTAGCTCATTTGTAAAATATCTTTGGCTTATTTTTCAGTCTTGAGACTAGAGAGTAAGTTTTGGAAGATAGAGTTCTTGCACACACACTTTTTGTTTTGGCAAATTATACTACTAGGCGTGCCTAGTGGTTTTTATTAATAATAAAGCAGCAAAACCACAACGGAATAGTACATGTAAGGGGGGCATGAACCTTACCTTACTAATCCTATTGAGGCAAAGAAAAAGCCTCATCTTCTAGCAAGCATGTAAAAATTTGAAGCTTTTGATTCAGAATTTCTTACCCATTTATGTTCATTTTTTTATTTCCTTGATTTGTATTGTATATCTAAGTGTGTAGTATCTATTTCAACACTTGAATCTTATTTATGGGAATATTCATATTTAAAGTGTGAATTAAATATTTTATTGTACTTATGTATTGAATGATTTTTAGTTATTATGAAGTGAGTATTATTTCTTTAATTATTCCCTTGCTTTAATGTTTCCAAAGGGATTAGCTAACGCTAGGACTCGCCAATTTACTTTAGGATAATTTTGGGAAAGATAATTTGGGGTTCTGAAAGATTAATTAACAAGAAGTTGAGGCTTTAACCCTCACTTTATAGATTCTGCCTAGGGATAGGATTGAACTACTTGTAGCCATAATCAGGTATGCTTAATCTCTTAACTGTTTTAGGGATAATTCAATTAGAAAGTCTTGTTAGTCTTCGGAATAAGCTAATATAGAATTATTACCTAGGCTAATTAACATAAACTCGCTCATATTTGTAAAATCGTAAAATACATTGGATCGTTACTTGAGTATAATATTCCTTGTATGCATGCTTGTAGCCATTGATCATTTTACTTGCTTTCTAAGTTAGTTTACATTTTGCATTTAGTGATAAATATTTTCTCAAAACTTCTCTAAGGGTTTGGCTTAGCATAACAAGTGGTAATTCTCTTACACGTCTAATCGCCTACATATTGTTCTTTGTGGGATTCAACCCCGGCTCATAGTTGGGTAAATTATACTAAATGCGACCGTGTCCATTTACTTTTTAGTAGTGGATTTGAACGTCATCAATAATCTATCATAAGTTGTATACGGTGAAATCAGAGGAGCCGATTTCATGGCTATTGTGATGCTCCATAGATACGCCTCCTAAGGCTTGAGGCAAGGCTCGAGATGCAATATCTAAGGGTTCCCAAACGCTCGACTCTGGAGCAACGCAGATCGATAGCTATGATGGAGAGATGGGAAGTTCCCTAGGCACTTTATTAAAGCTGGCCAAGCCTATTAGGCTAGTACAAGCCCGTACAGTGGCATTTAATGGTCGTAACAGCCATATATCTTTGTAATAAATACATCTGTTTTATGTTGAGATTCCCCTTCATATATAAAGGGGACCCTTGTCATTTTGTAAGACATATAGGATATACAATACAACACACAACATTTAATACAATAACATTCTCTGCTCTCTAACTTAAATCCATTCTCTCTTGATTCTATTTATTTTTTGTATTGTGTTCTATTAATTGTTCTTCAGTTATTGTTCATCATTGATCATATAGAGCCTTCATCAAGGCTCTCAAAGCTGTTAGTCCTCTACCGACTGTCCATAACATAGCACCGAGCTCAACCTCGAGGCCCCGTATAACCAGGCTCGAGGCTCCGATTCTCAGCCACACGGTTTGCTTAAACACTATCTTCAAGCTCTTATCTTATTTTCTAGTCTCTTACTTTGCATCTATCGCTTAACAACTAGCATAATAATAAATCACGTATTTCTAAAACCACAAAATCAAATCTAATTAATTTAACCATTTTTAAGGTAAACAGTTTGGCACCCACCGTTGGGCTAAAAATAATTGTGATTGTTTTCTTGTTGGTTTATTACATAACACAAGTTATCTTTCACACGTTTTCTTGTCGAAGAATCTCTGATTTCAGGTCAAAATGTCTAACTCAGTAAACGCACATGACAACAACGGTCTTGAGGACCATAGCAAAAATGGCATAGCTATTCCAGGTATTGGTATACCACCACAAAAACCTAGGGACTCACCAGAGCCAATCCATGTGGATGTGGTCTCACGTGATGCTCAACACGTCGATATAAGCTCCCACACTAACAGGAGCGTACGCCAAGGAGACCCACAAGAAGCTCAGAAAACCCTAGCTCGGAAGGAACAAGAGGTTAGCATTCATGTTATTTTTGAGATGTTGCAGGCACAATAGATGGATATTGCTTAACTACAAAGCCACCAAAAGACTCCAAGCTCAACAGCACCGGAGGCGGCTCCCCGAACCGAACAAATACAAGAAAGATCAAGCTACAATGGGTCAGCAGCCGATCCCGCCATCATAAATATGCTCGAGGACCTCACGAAGAGGATTGAATCAGGTGAGAAGAAGATAGAAGCCAATGACAAAAAGGTAGAGACCTACAATTCTAGGGTCGACCAAATCCCGGGCGCGCCCCCGATCCTCAAGAGTGTAGATTCGGAGAAGTTCATATAAAAGCCATTCCCACAATATCCTTCCCCAAAAACCATCCCAAAGAAGTTCAGAATGCCCAACCTTCCGAAATACAATGGAACCTCGGACCCCAACGAGCACGTCACCGCTTACACTTATGCAGTGAAGGGTAACGACCTAAGGGACGATGAGATTGATTTCGTCCTACTATAGAAGTTCAGAGAAACACTTTCGAAGGGGGCCATGATGTGGTACCACAACCTCGCCCCGAATTCAATAGACTCATTTGCCTTGCTGGCAGATTCTTTCATAAAGGAACATGTCGGTGCCATCAAAGTGACTACAAGGAAATCTGACATCTTCAAAATCAAACAAAGAGAAAACAGGATGTTGCGGGAGTTTGTGTCTTGCTTTCAAATGGAGCGTATGGAATTACCACCAGTCTCTGACAACTGGGCCGTACAGGCCTTCACTCAAGGCTTGAACGAGCAAAGCTCAATAGCCTCGAAGTAGCTAAAGAAGAACTTGGTCGAATATCCCGCCGTGACCTGGTCGGATGTCCACAACTGATACCAATCAAAGATCAGAGTCGAGGACGACCAACTAGGAGTCCCCCCGGGCTCAGTATATCCTAGCAGGCTTCTAGCAAATGAGACAAAGCCAAATGAGGAAAGGTACCAACCATACACTAAAGATAGAAGAAACACCCGAAGACGTAACATACCCTGAAATAATAGAAGGTTAGATCGAGGTCAGAATCCTCGGGGACTCGTAAATAGAGCCAGATTCAACAGAGACACGGGATCAACGGAGGTACCCCAATTGTCCGAATACAACTTCAACATTGACATTTCAGACATTGTCTCTATCATCAGTAAAATAAGAGAAACCAGATGGCCAAAACCCGTACAATCAAATCCATCACAAAGGAACCCCAACCTTGTATGCGAGTTTCACGGCACGCTCGGTCGTAGGATCGAAGACTGCAGATAGTTCCGAGAGGAATTAGCCCAACTACTCGGCAAAGAGAACCTCAGAGAATTCCTCAGCGTTCGAGCAAAAAATTAATTTCGAGAAAGAGAGTTGAACGGAGAAAATGAAACAGAAGAACCACAATATGTCATCTACATGACTATTGGAGGAATTGACATCCCATAGGAACCCATCATCAAACGAACAAAAATATCCATCACCGGAGAAAAGCGAACTCGGGGCTATATACCCAAGGACGCTCTCACGTTCAGCGACGAGGACATCGAGACCCTGTCTCAACCTCATAAGATGCACTGGTAATCTCTTTTCTTGTAAATACATTTCAAGTTAAATTTGTACTTGTGGATCCAGGTAGCTCGGCCAATATCATCAGGTCGAGGGTGGTGGAGCAACTCGAACTGCTCGACCAGATCGTACCCGCCTCTTGAATCCTCAAAAGATTCAACATGGCAAGCGAGATAACGAAAGGAGAAATCACCCCCGGTCAACGTGGCCAGCACGACTCAAAATGTCAAGTTCCATGTCATCGAAGGAGACATGAGGTAGAACGCCTTGTTCGGAAGGCCATGGATAAACTACATGAGATCAGTACCATCCACCCTTTATCAAATGATAAAATTTTTTACAAAGGACGAATAAAAATCGTCTACAGAGAATAGCATGCAGCGAGAGAGATGTTTGCGGTGCACGATGTGGCATCAACACCAACAACTCCAGCATCGAAAGAGCCAAAATATAGGAAAATAGAGAAGAAGAAATAGCAAGATATATTCTCGGCTACACCCGACTAAATGAGTATAGGACCGTACCGCATCCTCGAAAAAAAAGGCTGGAGCACGTCGAGGCTCAAAGTGCCATCAGCACTAAGGTATAATCATTTCCCTTTTTCATTTACATTTTAAACTAAAATGTGCACAGATATCCGATTGGAACAATCGAAGCGATCTCCAACTTGAAGACCTTAGGTTTCAAAGCATACATTGCACTCCTTTCCTTTGACCGGGTTTTATCCCAAGAAGGGTTTTACCGGCAAGGTTTTTAACGAGGAAACATCTATGTGCTACCTGAGGAAAACTTAACAAGTGTTCAAGGCTTCTCTTCAATCAACCTCGAATACTGGGGGCATCCCCCAGGGAGGTCACCTCCTCGGAGAAGTCAAGATATGTCAAAAATGGTTTCGATAGAAAAATGATGTATCGGGCCAAACGGTCAAACGAACCGAGCCCTTGATATCAAAAACATGTATACTTGTGCCAAGTAATAAATAAATATTTTTTCCATAAAAACACTTTACGCCTCAAAGAAATCTACTAATCCCTCCGTTTCAATTTATGTGAACCCATTTGACTGGGCACGGAGTTTAAGAAAAGAGAGAAGACTTTTGATCTTGTGGTGTAAAATGAGGCACCTTTATTTTGTGTGGCTATAAATCATTGCATAAAGGTAAATTGTTTCCAAATAAGGAAAGGGGTCATTCTTTTTGGCACGGACTAAAAAGGAAATAGGTTCACATAAATTGAAACGGAGGGAGTATTTTTTTCAAGAAACAGCTCCAGAGCCAAAAATTCCCAAACACTCGGGGACTGATGCCGAAAACTCGAAGTCACTTGACCTCCGGGCCAAAAACCTTTGAACTAGTAAGCCTTTAATGAGGCAGCCCCAAGCTTACATTAAACGACTATAGATCCAAGAAACTCTCAATATCTCGGGCACTGTCACCGACTGCCCCCCATCGACTTATCGAAAACCCGAGGCTATAAGACCCCACCTAGGCAACTTCGAGCTTATAAGAGCTTCATAAAGGCATGAATCATACTTGTACCAAGTAACCAAACTGTAAGACCTCAAGAAAGGCATGAATCATACTTGTACCAAGTAACCAAATCTGTAAGACCTCTGGCAAGGCATGTTAAAATTTGTAAGACCTTACAAAAGGTATAATCCCGATCTTAAAAGTTAAGGCTATAAATCTAAACTTGTAAGACCCCTAAAAAGGCATACCCTCGATATAGACGACTACTTCACTCGCAGACTAAAAGGCACCAGCCATATACAATGACTACGATCACAAGGTTGTACCAGCCAAACTAATGCGACTCGGGATGCCCAACCGTCGCTATAAAATCACAGGCCTTCAATTACTTCGAAAAAATTTAAAAAACAACCGGTTAATTAGGATACCCTCGACTTAAGAGAAAGAGCTTCGATCATATCAGCTCCAAACTATAGGCTTCGAAATCATTCATCTATCGAGCGAAACCTCCCGAGGTGCTCATCTATCGCCCGTATAACGGCTCGCAATCGAGGTTGTTATCGAACTGTTGAAGAGTCGGGTGAACATAAGAACTTCAAAAGTCTCTAAAGAGGGAAAAATAAAGCCTACACTAAGAGGTTATACCGACCCGATGCGTAAGTGCCACTATCGTTAGCCTACACTAAGAGGTCGTACTGACCCAATATTAAGAGCCACTGTCGCCAGCCTACACTAAGAGCTCATACTGACCCAATGCGAAAGAACCTAAGGGCTAGTTTAAAAATAAAAATTTAAGGGTCAATAAACTCAAGTCGAAATCTGACTCGAAAACTGAGCCCGAAATAGTCAACTGAATATGCCTAAGGGCAAAGGCATAAGAGCCACTGTCGCCAGCTTAAAATTAAAGGTTCTACAGACCCCAGGCACAAAAGCCTACAGGCCAGCGCAACAAGCTTCAGGGCCAAATTATAAACCTAAGGGTTTCTACTCCAAAGCCAAATCGTCTAGCCATCCACCGACGAACGTACAGATCCAAAACGAAGAAAGGCATGCACAAGCAACTAGAAACTCATGAAAGGAGAAAACTAAAAGATTTCTTTATATATGCATGTATGAAACAATGCAAGACTACATTTACAAAGTTCTTTATGAACGCTGTACAAAGAATCAGAAAGAAAAAAGCCTAGTTTATTTTCCCCTCAGGGACTGCGGTCCATTCGGCCTCCTCCTCATTATCTTCGGCATCGGACAAAAGGAACTTGGCATCATATTCATCCGCCTTGACCTGCGTTATTTCTTCCGAGAGATCGAAGCCCCTAGCACGAATCACTTTGAGGGTTTCCCTTCGAGATTTGCACCGAGCATACTCTTTGCTCCTACTCTCCCGGTCGAGAGCTCTCCTCAGCGCAACTCAAGCGTCGGCAGCATCTTTCAAATAGGCAGCCACTTTCTTATTAGCCTTAGTTCGGATTGATTTGGCTTCAGCCCGGGCATCCACAACTTCGGCCTTCATCTTCAGAAGCTCAGACTCAAATCTTGCGATCATGTCCGTTCAAACCGAGTTGTTCTCATGAGCGTTTTGGAGATGCACCTCGAGGGAAGAAACCTTGTCCAGAGCATTCTTCTTGGCCGAAACATAGGTATCTATCTGAGCCCTTAGCTCATTACACTCATGCCTGGCCTGGTCAACCTCACCCCAAAGGCATTCCAAATCCTCTGTCTTGCCCTGCAACTGAGGTATGGAAATATTAATCTCTGAGGATAGGAGAAGGAGCATGCATCCCCTCGGAGCAAAAGTTACTTGTTTCTCAAGGTAGCTTTCATAATTCAGGCTTTGGTTTGCCTCGTACCGGAGGTGCCTCAATTCTTTTCCCCTTTCATCACAAAGAAGCCTAAGGGACTTCTTCCCATCCAAGGCTTTCCTTAACCGGGCTTCACAGCGGAGCAGCCTGAACTTGAGCTTTTCAAAAGCCTACAAAAAAGAAGCTCAATGAAAAAAAACAAGAATATAAAATTAGGAGATCGATGAAGTTGATCAAAGCTCACCACAGAACAACGAAGCTGAGCCTCCTCAAAGGTTGAGCAAGCAACTACTGGCCTAGTCTCACCAGCCCTAGTTGAACCAATCTCATCGGGGACATGGTCGCTCGAGACCCTACTTGAATTAGGCGGCCCCGGGTCCCGAACCCTTTTCGAAGTTCCTTCGATGGAGGGCGAGGACGGAGGCTGAACACCTGTATCCCTAGAAGTACCTTCGGCAGGAAATGAAGACGACAGCAAGAGAGGAATCGCTTGTCCAAGGCTACAAGCCTCAGACGCCGCAGGATCGGCAGATACATCTCCTTTGAGACTTCGAGTAGTGCTTGCCTCGCTACGAGCATCCTCGTTCTTTAAAGGTTCCTTTGTTTGTTATTAGTCCTCGACCCCAAAGCCGACGATTCTTCCTCCTTCCCAAGGGGGCTCGGCCTCATCTTAGAAAAATCTCCAATACCTAGGGGGACGGAGTTAGTACACATAAAAGAAAGTACCTCTCGAAGAAAGCAATCTACATACCACGTACCGTGGTGTTTAGCCTCCCATCTAACCTTGGCCAGATCTCACCACTTGTGCTTATTATAAGTTGAGCAAGCTACTAGTTACTGTGACCAATCTGCCAGGTCGAGAACCTCATCCAGCATCCACGGAATGGCTGCAAAATAAAAGAAAGAGAGAGCATCTTTACAAAGTCTATCTTCACCATGGGCAAGAACAACATGAACACAAGCATACCACTTACGTGTGAAGTTCCATTTCTCAGGAAACGGAAGGAACTATGTGGGGAAAATATCAATGGTCTGCACTCAGATGAAACGACTCATCCACCCTCAATCTCCATCCTTTTCATTGTTGGCAATAAAGGCCCGAGTGGATCGACAATGCAGAGTAATCAAGCCTCGATAAAGCAAGGGTCAGTATAGCCTAAGAAGATGACTAAGTGTAAACTCGAGCCCTGCTTTGTCTATAAAATATCTTATCATCAGCATTATCCTCCAAAATGATGGGTGAACCAGTGCTAGGGTAACCCGACATCTCTTACAAAATTCGAGCGTGACTCTATCAAGGGGGCCCAACGTAAAGGGGTACGTATATACGTTCAAAAACCCCTTGACATGAGCCATGATGCTCTCTTCCTGGGTAAGTACCTACAGTATTACCTCTTCTCCCCATCCGTAGTCTTTTCTAACTGCCTCGAGGTGCTCCTTCCCTATCGAAGAAATAAACCTCGATGCATGCTCCCTATAGCCCTGAATATTGGGAGGTCTCTCTAGCGCAAAATCCCTCCTCGTAACGAAGCACCTCGAGGTTAGCTCACCAAAAATTGACGGTGTACCACCAACCGAGCGTGAAGCAGAGGCAGAACTCTCCTCTCCGTAGTGAACGAGTTTGGGCGTAGCGGCCATGGCTACATTAAAATAATAAAAGGGAAGGTAAAGACTTGGTCAAAAGCTTTAGAAGTGGCAAGAGAACTAACACAAAAAAGAGCTCTATATAAGGGGTAGTTACTCAAGGTAGCAGAATCCTCAGATAAGAAATAAGTAAGTGCATATATAGAGCAAGCAGCGACTGTTCGTCTATCATAAAGGCCAATTAATTCTGACCATGTTAGTGTCATTTTTGGGTAAGGAACCGGTGGGACCACCTCGGTTACTTCATAATTGTGGCACATAAATGATACTGCCACGCGGCACTAGGGAGCCGTTAAGACCCCGAGGATTTCTGTTGTTGCAATCATCGATTCTAAAAGATATTGACCTAATCTTGAGATGGTACCCAATCTCAGGGGTCCTGACTACTCCAAGCCTGGGCTCTGAAGAGCCAACATCAAAATTCAACAGGCTAACTTTACGTAAGCATTGAAAAATAAATTCGAGGACTTAAAGCAGAAAAATTTTCTTTTATTGCCAAAAATATATTTACAAGGGGCGCCTTTACAAGACCTTTTTGGCGAGGAATTCATATACAAAAGAGAAAAGAAAAAGACACAGGTCTCCAGGTCATCTCTAGAACCCCCATCCGAAGTGGCCGAGATTGCCGATTCCTCCTCCAAGTATCGGGCTTCCTCGATCTCAGCTGAGAGATCGGCGCCTTTAGCGTTTGCCTCCTTGACTTGGCACTAGCATGAGCAATGACCCGAGTTAGCTTCTACCCGGCCTTCTTTGATATCTCTCCAGCTCGTTCATTTGCGGTGGCGGAATCTTTCTTATATGAAGACGTGTCCGCTTCCGCCGCATACTTGGCTGCCAGTAGTTTCGCAACCTCCTTCTTAGAACTTTGAAGAAGGTCCCGGGTCGATGACAGTTCCGTCCGCAGAAGGTCCCTCTCTGAGTTCACGGTCTCATGTTTCCCCCTAAGCTCGAGGACCTTCGCATCCTTGGAAATGGCCTCCTCCTGAATTGCCCCACAAGGTCATCTTTTTGGTCTATCTGCAAAGGTAAAGCAAGTTGGTAAGCATTGAGTTATGACAATAAAGGGCAAGTTAGTAAATATAGTGCTACCTGCTCAACAAAGCTAGCTTTTTCTTGGCACGTTCCCTCCAACCTCGCCCGAAGCCTGCTCAACTCCTTCTCCTTTTGGGCAGAAGAGGCCTCCAACTCTTTCAGCATCGAGGTAAGCACCTCGAGCTCCTTCCCACAGCATGAAACCTCATCTCGGATCCTATGGAAGGCACGATCGTACATCTTCCTAGCCTATAACAATGTAGAAAAGTTAGAAAGTCGAGCACAAAGATTTAAGGAATGAATGGTATGTCGAAAATATCACCTGCTGGTGAATCCTCTCCGCCTCCTCGAAAGAAACAGGAGCATCGAGGTAAATATCCCCGTCGACATCGGTAAGGAGGTCTTCAATTACATCTTTCCCTCTATGAGAATCCCCCACATTGGCTATATTTGGATCCTAAGCATCCCTGAATTCCCCCGGTGAGTATGAATGGCCAAAAGAAAGGCCATCTAGGGCATTAAGTTCTCTAAAGGTCTCATCTTTTCCCCGAGAAGCTCAGGGCTGAGGCCCTCTAAAATCATCAGCAGCGGGCCCCCCTACATGGACTGTACCATGTTCGGCTTGGAGTTCAGGGACCGTATCTACATCCCTCTCGGGGGTCTCCTCAAAACGGGCTCGATCCATATCGACCGTTCCCAATTTGGTGGCCCTTGACCCAGCAACCTACAGAGCATCTATGACTGATCTCATCAATTGTACCAAAGAATATTCATCATCGTCGTCATCCTCATCCTTGGTCCTAAGCGCAGCGACCAAAGTCGAGACCTTGGCATCGGCCCGAGGCCTACGAGGTTTAGGTTCACGTCGATGAGGGAGTAGCATTTGGCTTCATTCACGTCGGCCCTAACTAGACCTGCAATCATGGCCTCATACTCGGCTTCATTGTTAGTCAATTTTATAGTTCTAATAGACTGCCTAACTATGCTTCTCGCAGGTGGTTTTAACATGATACCGAGCCCAAACCCATTTGTGTTGGAGGCACCATCCATGAATAGGGCCTAGATTCCTGAATTACCTCCCTCCCCCCCCCCCCCCCC
>MU730505.1:40607-66464 GCA_026770625.1 Nicotiana glauca
TTTAATAGTGAGAAGAATTGATGGCTATTTTCCAAAGACCTCGAGATGAACCGGCCCAATACGGCTATATGCCCGGTCAGTCTTTCAAACACCTTGACGTTGTTCACAACAGTGATATCCTCTATGGCCTATATTTTGTTGGGCTTGATATCTATCCCCTAGTTGGATACCTTGAATCCGAGGAATATACCCGAACCGACCTCGAATATGAATTTCTCCAGGTTTAGCTTCATGTTGTATTTCCTTAGTATGTTGAAGGTTTCCTGTAAATGTTTCAAATGGTCCTCTACTCACAGGGACTTGTCCAACATATCACCAATATAAATTTTCATTGATTTCCCTCTTTGTTCTTCTAACATCCATTTTACTAGCCATTAGTAGGTGCAGCGACATTCTTTAATCTAATTGCATCACATTATAGTAGTAGGTGTCAAATTTGGTTATGAAATAAGTCTTTTCTTGATTGTTCTAGTCCATCCAAATTTGGTTGTACCCAAAGTAGGCATCGAGAAAACTGAGTATCTCATGCCCGGTCATCGCGTCGAACACCCGATCGATGTTAGGCAAAGGGAAAGAATCCTTTGTACATTCTTTTTTTAGGTCTTTATAATCCAGACACATCCCTAGTTTATTTCCTTTTTAGGTACTACCACTATGTTTGCTAACCAATCTGAGTATTTGACCTCCCAGATGGATTCGATTTTTAGAAGTTTGGATACTTCATCATGTATGAACGCATGTTTGATCTCTGATTGTGGTCTTCTCTTCTACTTAACTGAATGGAACTTTGGGTCCAAACTCAGTTTATGAGTGGTTAACTTTGGTGGGATCCCTGTCATGCCGAGATGGGACCAAGCAAAACAATTATTTTTAGCTTTAAGAAAATCAATAAGTTTTTTTCATGATCTTAGAGGTTAACCCCGTGTCCAGGTATACCATTCGATCTGGTAGATGCTAAATTAATGACTTGCTCTAACTCTTCAATCATTGATTTGGTGGCATCAGTATCATCAGGAGCTATGAAAGATCTCGGGATGCTGTAATCGTCCTCCTCGTTCTTCATGTTTCTCCAGTTCAGTTGAGGTCGGTATCAGTGATTGTTATTTAATCTCTTCCTTTTTGGTCGGTTTCGTGTTCCTTGATGTCGAAACTGTGGGCACCGGGATTACCTCGTTGATAGCAAACATCTCCCTTGTGGCTAGCTATTCTACGTAGACCGTTTTGACTCCCCTCGAATGTGGGAAATTTCAATGTCCGGTGCAAGGTCGAGGGTACCACCCTCATGTTATGGACCCATGGCCTTATGAATAGAGTGTTGTATGTCATGTCCCATTCGATCACGTAGAAAATCTTTTGTGGATTGTCCTGACGGTGTTTACTATCAAGGTTATCGCTTTTTTCATGGTCTCACACGCCATGTTAAATCCATTCAATACCCAAACTGCTGGTACAATTTGGTCCTAAAACCCCAATTTCTCTACGACCCTTGATCTGATGATATTGGTCAAGCTACCTAGATTAATCAGCACACATTTAACTCAAGATTTATTGATAAGTACGGATATTACCAGTGCATCATTGTGAGGCTGTACAATGCCCTCGGCATCTTCTTCACTGAGCAAAATGGCTCCCTCCGGAACATAATCCCTGGTGCATTTTTCCCTTGTGATAGATACTTTAGTGCGTTTTATCATTGGCCCTTGGGGAACATCGACTCCTCCGATGATCATGTTGATCACGTGCTGAGGTTCCTCTTGTTTGATCTATTTATTGGTGTCCTATTACTAAAGTGGTTTTTTTCTCACTCACTTAGGAATTTTTGGAGGTGCCCATTGTTGAATAACCGAGAAACTTCTTCTCTTAATTGTCGACAATCTTCGGTCTTGTGACCTTAAGTGCCGTGATACTTACACATCAAATTACGATCTCTGTAGATAGGGTCGGACTACAATGGTTGGGGCCACTTGGTTTCTTTGATGCACCCTATGGTTGACATGATGTTGGCAATGTCCTCGTTGAAGTTGTACTCTGATAATGTTGGTGCTTCCCTACTCCCGAGTAGCATGTCGAACCCATTCTTGCTCATTAGATCTTAACCACTGGGACCTCGATCATTCTCTTCTCATTTCTTACGGGGTGATGCCTAGATCCATTTCCCCTTTGGTTCATGCTATATGGTTGATAATAATCCCAGACCGGTCTTAGATCTTGATCAATGGCTCTTTCGGATCTATCATCAGCCTGATGAGGTAAACAGATTCAGAAGGAGCCTCGATTTGGTAGACTGATACCTTTTGTGAACATCGGCCTAGGTTACCGTCTGGTACTCCACCAAATTTTGTTTTAGCTGTTGAGAGGCCAAGGAACTTTAGGGGTTGAAACCCTAAGTAAATGCCTGAACAGCTCAATCATCTACAATCGGTGGCAGGTCCATCCGTTCCAACTGGAATCTTGACACGAACTCTCTAAGCATCTCATTATCCCTTTGTTTGATCTTGTAAAGATCAAACTTTCTAGTTTCGAATTTGATGGCCCCGACATGGGCTTTACGAAAGCATAGCAAACGAATCAATGGAATTTGGGGGCAAGTTGTGATACTATATCATTGATATCTTGGACAAAGTCTCCCCAAACTTTTTTAGTAACACCAATTCAATCTCATCATCTTCCAAATCGTTCCCCTTGATTGCACATGTATAGGAGGTCAGATGCTTATTTGGATTCATGATCCCATTATATTTGGGGATGTCAGGCATATGAAAACTTTTCGGGGTCGGCTTTGGTGCGGCGCTCAGAGGAAAGGGCTTCAAGATAAAAAAAATTTGAAGCCAGGTCCCTTCAATATCAAGGGTGCTCCCGGGATCTGATCGACCCTAGAGTTATATATTTCCACTTTCTTGTCATTAGCCTCAATCTTTTTCTCACCTGTTAGGGGCATGGATCTGATTCTTGAACTATGTTATTGCCGCTTATTGAGCCTATAACATTTCGAAAATCAACTGTAGGCTCACCCCCGCCTTCGGGCCAAATCACCAAAATTCACATCCGAGCCCTCTAACAAAATAGTCAACTTCCGGTTGACTTTTCCAAAACAAACTCTCCTCTAAGAGGCTAAGTGCCTCATTTCCAACTAAAACCAATCCAATTACACCCGATCAACTCAAATACTGATATTGAAACATAGAGCAACATAATAAGGGGAAAACGGGGCGGTAACTCACGTGACAATGGGCCGGGTCATCACATCCTCCCCAACTAAAACAAATGCTCGTCCTCGAGCGGGTCAAGAAACATACCTGGAGTCTCAAACAAGTGAGGATATCTGCTCCGCATCTCCCGCTCGGTCTCCCAAGTAGCCTCCTCCAAGGGTCGGCCTCTTCACTGCACCTTCATCGAAGCTATATCCTTTGACCTCAATCTCCGAACTTGACGACCCAAAAAAGCCACTGGCTCCACATCATAGGTCAAATCATCATCCAATTGTACTGTACTGAAGTCCAACACATGAGATGGGTCCCCAACATACTTCCGGAGCATAAATACATGAAATACCGGGTGAACTCCCGACAGGCTGGGTGGCAAAGCAAGCATATAGGCCACCTCCCCAATCCTCCTAAGTATCTCAAAAGGGCCAATGAACCGTGGACTCAGCTTCCCTTTCTTTCCAAATCTCATAACGCCCTTCATAGGTGAAACCTTCAACAAGACCATCTCCCCCACCATATAAGATACATCTCGAACCTTCCTGTCCGCATAATTCTTCTGGAGCGACTGAGCTGTACGAAATCTCTCCTGGATCACTTTCACCTTATCTAAGGCATCCTGTTCCAACTCTGTCCCCAATAGAATAGCCTCGCCGGGCTCAAACCAACCAACCGGAGATCTACAACGTCTATCATATAAGGCCTCATATGGTGCCATCTGAATGCTGGACTGATAGCTGTTGTTGTAAGCAAACTCCGCAAGTGGCAATAAATCAGCCCAAGAACCTCCAAAATCAATAACACAGGCACGCAACATGTCCTCCAATATCTGAATGGTACGCCCAGATTGCCCGTCCGACTAGGCTCCGAAATATTGTAAGGCCCCGTGAA
This sequence comes from Nicotiana glauca, assembly GCA_026770625.1. Lineage (NCBI taxonomy): Eukaryota > Viridiplantae > Streptophyta > Magnoliopsida > Solanales > Solanaceae > Nicotiana > Nicotiana glauca. The sequence goes on from MU730505.1 coordinate 44,702, forward strand.
ATCCCTACTCAAAAACCTGGATCTCGTGGTGCCAAGTTAGGATCATGTGTTAGAAATGAATTAAAAACTCAAGAATAAGTTTCCAGCAAAAATGCAAGAAATATGGTCCAGAATGCGGTCGCATAATAGAGATGCGGACCGCATATCTGCCGCAGAGTGAGGCAGAATGTTGGTCAAAATTGAAGCCAGTTATGCGGTCGAAATATGGTCGCATAATCGAAATGCGGACCGCATAGTCGTCGCATTTTCTCCTTTGAATTTTGTGAGTGTCAGTTCTGCGGTGCACTTTGCGACCGCAGAACGTGAATGCGGACCGCATTATTACCGCAGACTGAGTTAGAACATATGGTTTTTGGGAGGCATTTTTGCGGTCCATTATGCGGACCGCATGTTCATTATGCGATCACAAATGCGATCATTTTTTACCCGACCTCCTATCAAAATATTCGACATTATGGCTCATTCTAAGCCTATTTTCTAAGATTGTTAGAGAGAGAAAGAGGGTCTTAGAGGTGGAAAGTGTCCCCCCATCAAATTCTCCTTAGAATCTTGCTATATCCTTGAAACTAATCAAGTGAAGGCTCCTGAATCTTCATCCCAAGAGGTAAGACTCCATCCCCTCAGCTCATATTTGTATGTAACACTAAGAAAACAAACACACGATATTCAACTAGGTAATACAACTCAAATAATGTAAGATGAGCAGTCCAATATCAAAAGCTAGTCTACAGTACATAATGACAAGGCTTCCACAAAGCATAACACACAATCAATCTAAAAGTCACCCAATCCGGTTAAGCAAAGGAGGGTAGAGCATGAAACGGGTAAAGATGTTTGTCAAGTAAGAACATGGATCAAATGAAGTTATTCAATATATGAAATCACGTAGCAAGCAGGAGCATGTAGCGAGTAAAGGCATTTAATAAGTGAAGGCATATGATAAGTAAAAGCATATAGTATGTGAAGAGAGGTAGTAAGAGAAACCACATAGTGAGAGAGGATGTGTAGAAGGTTAAGGCATCTAACAAGTAAATCACGTTACAATTAAGGCATGTAGTGGGTATGGGATAATAACAAGTAAAGGCACGAATTCAACAACAAATAAGGTAGAAGGCAAACACGTGATAACAACAAGAAACATCAAAAGCATAGGTACAACAATAACTCAGGACAAAGGCATAAATGTACACACAAGGAAAGGATAACACAATATGATGCATGTTTCTCGTCATCGCCTGCACGGGAACACCTTTGTGCCATGCATGATAATATAAAAAAATGGCACGGCATCACCCTTTGTTCTTTACACTCTTCCTCACCAAGCATATATATACATCAACAACAAGCAAGGTAAGAAGCGTGAATAACGTCAAGAAGATTGGTTAAGCAAAATACACCATGTGAACGAGAATCGTAACTCTCGCGCAATTAAACAATTCTGTAACCTTCAAGAACCCCATTGATCAAGTATCTCAAACATTATAAAGTGATCTTCAACACAAGCATGGAACCCAAGTATCTCAGGAATAACATTCGTGGCAACGTATTTGTGATTTTGGTATAGTTACAATCAAATTTTCTCATTACCGGTGTCACAAAGAATCCAGTAAATTTAATCAAATTGTAATAGGATAAAGCACGGTCTCTAGCATTGAAGTTCATACTCATAATATCACAAGAATCAAGTAAATCCTAAGTCTAGACTCAAAAAGTTCATCAAGGTACAAATGAGCATATAATTTCCCCCTCCCGAGCATGGAAACTCTGACACATACATATACTCTAGTCACCTCGCACATACATCAACCCCACATGTAGTAAAAAATATCATTTTTATTAGGAAAAATACCATCAACAAAGCTAGGCAAGACACTTACCTCAAACAAGCCAAATCGATACACTATAAGCTCCATCCTGCACGAATTGACCTTCGAACGACTCGAAACTAGCCAAAAGCAACTCAAAACATCAAATAATTCCATAGGAATCGACCCCCAAATAATAAAGGTCGAATCTTTAATCAAATACTCAAAGTCAACCAAAAACTCAACCTAGGCCCGCACCCCGAATTCAGGAAAAACTCACAAATTCCAACAACCCATTAAAATACGAGTCCAACCATACTAATTTCACCCAAATTCGACTCTGAATCGATGTTTAAAACTCGATTATCCACTTTAGAAAAGTTTTGACAAAAGCCCCCAATTTCTCTTTTAGATTCACAAAATTAAATGCATAAATCAAAGATTAAATCATGTAAATAATGAAAACCGAGTCCAAAATACTTACCCCAATCCATGTGGTAAAAATCCTCTCCAAAATCATCCAAATCCAAGCTCCCCAACTAAAAATGTGATATAATAACCAAAACATTCGAAATAGAGTACTTTATAACACTGCTTCAAGGATACCCAACACGATCGTGGGAAAACCTTTGCGATCGCGAAGCTCAGACGCCACTGCCAAAAAATGATCTACGCTTTCGTAACGCTGAACATGCAAATGTGATGCACATAGATGCCTACACTTCATGAAAGCGAGTTTCTCTAGCTCCCAGCTTAGCAGCACGAACTCACCATGCGAACGCGATGCTCAAGTCCTACAGCCTTCTTGAACTTGACTCCACACACACTAACGCGAAGAGAAGAAATACCCAGCTAACAAAAATACATGATTGTGGCTTCATCTTCGGGATCGCAATGAACACCTGAGGCACCAAAAAACCAGCAATCACACATTAAGGAACAATGGTCCCGAAACTCGTCTGAAACTCGCTCGAGCCCCTCGGGACCCCCGTCCAAACATATCAACAAGTCCCAAAACATTACAAGGACCTTCTAGAGGCCTTAAATCACACATAATAACACCAAAACCATGAATCATCGATCAAGATCAATCTCTTAAGTTCATAAACTTCAAACATCATACCAAGATATCGATTCAAGCCTAACCAATTCAGATTCCAACCAAATATCGCACACAAATCTTGAATGACAAAAAAAAACCTATTTCAACTTTAGGAATAAAAATTCAAACTCTATAACATCAAATTCAACTCCCGGTCAAACATATGAACTTCCCAACCTTCAAATTGCCAATTTTCACAAAATAAGGCCAAAAACTTCTCGGAACATCCAAATGAAAATTCGGGAATACACCAAAGTTTAATATCACCATTCGGACCTAACCGAACCATAAAACTCTTATATGAGGTCAAATACACAAAAGTTAAAATTTGGTCAACTCTTCCAACTAATAGCTTCCTAGTTGAGAATCATTCTTTCAAATCAATCCCGAACCACTCAAAAAAAATCGATGGTACACACAAGTCATGATACACCACATGAAACTACTCATGGCCTCAAACCACCAAGCTGAATGCGAATGCTCAAAATGACCGGTCCGATCATTACATTCTCTCCCACTTAAACATATGTTCGTCCTCGAATGTGCCTCGAACATGTTCCACATACATCATGTACTTACAATAATAAATTCCGACCACAATAGCTGTTTTTACTAAACCTAGTACCAGTAATATAATTCATATCAAGTGAAACCTCATTATAAATCTTAGCAACGCTGTTAATGATAAAAAAAACATGCAAAAACTCATAACCACCCATAAAATTAACAAGTCAAGAAGCTCTCTCATCCTAAAGTACCATTGCCAGATTCCGAGCGAAAATATGATATTATTCTTCCAAACATTCATTATCCCAATACAATAATGCAAATCTCATGTCTAGAAACCTCGTCTCACATAATACAAGTAGCCCAATCCACAAGTCACCACAAAGGCCACATGGAACCTCACACGACGCGGTTCGTACACCCAAAATGAAAATAAATCGGATATATCCTAAAATGAAAATAAACAAAGTAAGAGGACTATCCCACACGTAAAACTGATATAACAACAAAAGTAAAATTTTATGAACTCATCCCACAAAAGGCAAAACAAAAAACACGAAAAAAATATAAGGAATGGTAACCCACATAACGTCGTTGCGGCGTGATACTCTCAACTTACACCTATATAAATGGTGTAAGACGGTTGATATCAAATATAATAACCCAACTAGGTCGGGGCCGAATCCCAAGGGAATATGTGTGAAAATGTTACAAAAATAGTATGTCAATTGATTAAAGTCATAATTCTACTCTATTAGTTTGGAAAGAGTTTGATAACTATGAATTGTTAAGAGAAGCTATTTTGGTGAGAAAAATGATTAATAGGATTAAGAAAGGTTGTAAATTCTATGGAATATTATGCAATCGGTGTTAATATGATATATTTCTAATGGGAGGTCCTTTGATATGAAAATGGTTCCTAAATTAGTACCCAATATTTTCCAATAGTTAGGTAGTATTACCTTTTTATAATTTTCTCAAAATACAAAAGAGGTATAATTAAGAGCAACCAATTTATGTCAAGTAGAACCCGCTTATTCTTAAGCGATTTTATTAAACAAGGTTTAAAGCCTTGAGTTCTTGTTATTCAATTCTACCAAACCATAACCCACTTTTCCAAGTGAAAGATAAAGTAAATTGGCACTAGTTAATGCTTGCAACCATCAACCATAAATGAAGCATAAGAAATGAATAAAAATCAATCACCTATTTTATATATATATATATATATATATATATATATATATATATATATATATATATATATATATTGAGGCCCGTGAAAGATTTTTACTATAAACCCGAAAGCTCATGGTGCCAAATTAGGAATATGTGTTAGAAATGTGAAGGCTATGCATTAAAAAGTCAAGAAAATATATTTTCCAGAAAAGTACAATTTTGCGGTCGAGAATGTGACCGCATATCAAGTATGTGGACCGCATTTCTACCGCAGAGTGAGTTAGTGTGTTGGCCAAATTTGAAGTCAACTATGCGGTCAATTATACGATCGCATAACCAAAATGTGGACCGCATAGTCGTCGCATAAGTTCCTAGGGATTTTGTGGAGGGCAGTTCTGCGATGCATAATGTGACCATAGAACGTAAATGCGGACCGCATTTCTGCCGCAAATCCAGTCAGTACACTGTCGCGCCGCCTTTTTCTCGCGAAATCGGGTTTATGACATTTAAGAGGACAACTCGTTCCCTTTTTTAAATTGAATTTTGAATTGAAGAGTCACCACCTAATGATTAAAGTGCATTAGGACACTAGGAAGAATTTGATTTAGAAAACCAGAGTTTGGGTAAGGGCTAGAAATTATCCCGAGGGGAAGGTGTTAGGCACCCCTCAGGATCCACTAGTGTGGTTCCCGTCCATGCTAAAATTGTGACTTTAAGTACGAAAAACAAGTTAGCAAATAAAAGCTTCAAATATGAGGGAAAATCACGTATGGCGGCAAATGAATTAAAGTTTTGAAGAAACAAAGAAAAGCTAAGATTTTGAGGAAATAGTTATAAATTCTGAGAATAAAATAAAACAAGTAAAGAGAAGGGGGTCCTAGGTTTACAAATAATATGGATCACATCAATGCAATACCCAATAATCACTCCTTAGAAGAGGGGCTACACGTGATATTAGCGCACCGGTCATCATATCCATATCTACCATTTCTCACCCCGTTAAGGTATTAAAGCGCGGAATAGTCTCGTTACTTATTGCATGTTATTACCCGTCCCAATACTATCAGTCCCAGAGGCATTTGGGACCACTAGTCCTAAAGGGGAGGGAGATTCGGGCTTTTCAGAGTTTAAAAGGATAAAATTCTAAGGCGACAAATAAAAACACATAAAGTAGATATGGGAAACACATAACAGTTAAAAAGACTCAGACAGGCCTCCTCACTTAAAGACAGATTGTTTAGCATGTCTTGAACGTAGTTTGAATTAAACTTAAAGCATTAAGGCAGGCTGATTTATCACATATTTTTTAGATAAGAAGTCCAAATTAGGCCTGCCTGCTGGTTGTAATTATCAAAGACTGGTTCAGTTGATTAATTACCTAATGGTTTGCCTAGGTGAAACCTATAGGCATGATATCTAATAATGTAGGAGTACACTAATTTTAAAGAAGGCTTGCTGATTATAGAAAAAACATAAGTTCTGCGGGTATTGAGTATCGTTACCACTGATTTTAGACTTGTAGACGATTCAGATTAAGTTGATTACTCCTATAGGCATGCTTTCTAAGCGTAGTTGGTTTGAAAACATTGATAGAAATGCAAGAGTCCTATAGGCATGGTATCTAGAAGGCAGTTTGTTATTTAAACCTATAAACTGTTTGCCTAGTGATAGATGTTTATGCAGAATTTAAGAGATCCTATAGACAAGTTCTCTATATGAGATGCGGCATGGTATCTAGAAGGCAGTTTGTTATTTAAACCTATAAACTGTTTGCCTAGTGATAGATGTTTATGCAGAATTTAAGAGATCCTATAGACAAGTTCTCTATATGAGATGCGGCATGGTATCTAGAAGGCAGTTTGTTATTTAAACCTATAAACTGTTTGCCTAGTGATAGATGTTTATGCAGAATTTAAGAGATCCTATAGACAAGTTCTCTATATGAGATGCAGAAATGCAGAATCCTATAGACATGTTCTCTATATGAGATGCAGAAATGCAAAATACTATAGACATGTTCTCTATATGAGATGCAGAAATGCAGAAACTATTGACATGTTCTCTATATGAGATGCAGAAATGCAGGAACTATTGATATGATATCTATGTATGAAAGACAGAACTTATAGACATGATTTCTAAAATGCAGAAGTGCAGAAAACCTACAGACAGGATTTTGAGAATGCAGAAATGAAAACAGGTTACGATTGCAGAAGTAAAGCACCTAAGAGCATGATGTCTACCCTTATGCATACATGAGTGACCCTTCCCTTTTCACTAAAACACCCATAAGTTATTACAAAATTATTACAAACTAGAACGAATAAAGAAGAGTAAAATTACATCAGAAATTAGAGTACAACCAAGGAGAGCCTAATTCAGACCCCAGGTCTGAAATATGAAATAAACCAACTCCAAAGATCCAATTTCCAAAGCCTTTCTCTTATTTGGGATGTGTCAGAGTTCCCTAAGCATTTCAAGTGGACTCCGGGCAATGTTTACACCCAAATACATTGCTAAATTGATTTATAGTGCAGTGTGGAAGGGCCAGCCCTCAAATGTCCAAGTTCAGAGGGAGCTCGAGGTCCCAAGGCAAGGCTCATAGGAGCGGGGCAAACTTAGAATCTAAGAGTGAGTGTAATTGCAGAAAGGGATTTAGGGGAAAGCCAAGACAGGATGGTGGTCATACCCAGCAATGAGGAGTGCTGGCACACCCCAACCAGCCTGTTAGCTACATTGTTTGAGAGTTAGGATCCTTTAAAGGATCAAGCACAGACATGAACAACAATTTGGATGCTACCATGACTGAACCTTAACTCAAACACATAGAGGGGACTAGGGGTATGGGGATTCACAGCGGAAAACATATGCAAAGAGAACAGCATACATATTTAACACTAAGCATAGACAGCAAAGTAGATAGGATGATAGAAGCTATGAAATAAACACATTGGGATGAGGCTGAAACTTAAATTAGAACATACCAATTTCAGGGAGCAAGAAAGTAAAAGCAGTAGTCTTGTAAAGCCAAATTGCAAGAAAGTAGTCAGAATATCTCAGAAGAGAGTAGAGTGTTGAGTGAAGTGTAAGAGTATTGAAATTGAAAGTAAGTAATGTGTGTTAGAGTATTGAACTCCAGGTCTTAAAGTGCTGAAAGGTCGTGCCCTTTATAGTGCATAAAGCAAGTAAGAAAAAGGTAAGAAAATAGTTTTGAAATCAATTACATAAGGTCTCCCTTTAATTAAGGGATTCTGATTTCAAACGCGCAGAATAAATAAGGAAAGAATTTGATCAAAATATTTTCCAAAGTAGTACAAGAAGGGCAAATACATAGAAACTATTTAAGGAAAGAGTTTTATAGCAACACGGTTTGTGCAAATAAGGAAAGGCAATCAATCAACAGCCAGTAAAAATCAGAAATTGAGTTTTAGTATGAATGAATCTAACCAGAAAAGGTGAAGAAGGGTTTAATTAAAGAAAATCAGTAACAATAAATCGAACCTTATTAAAAGGAATTCTGAATCAATCACAAATTGGCAAAACCTTTTTTGAAGGAAGAATTCCTCATATATAAAGCATACAAACATGTCAAACAAGAAAGAACTGTCATGCTAATTAGAAAGAATCTAGTATATAAATGTTCAGAGTCACAAACAAATGAGTTCGGGCTCAATGCATAGACTCAGAACGAGTTGAGAGTCCAGGGCTCTAAAATAGAACCCTAGTCCAAACACATGATCAAACTCACCAAAAACCCCAAATCCTAGGGTTTTCAACTCGAATCAAATGTAGAGATGAGAAGAAAAATAACTGAAACAGGCTCAGAGGTCTCTTTCAGAGACGCATGAGAAAACAAACAGGTAAAATAGCAGGTTCGAAACAAACATAGTGAAAAGGCTAATTTGAAGCATAAAGAACATGTTTTAAGAAAAGCTTGGAACTTAAACAAGTTCAGAAAACAAAGAGGTAGTATAAAATTAAGGAAACAATAGATGAAACTTGTTTAGAAATAACTCAAACAAAGTCCAAAAGAAGGCAAATAAAGAACTAAGAGCTTAGTAGAAAATACAGTAAAGGAACACAGGGGTAAACGAACACATAAGATAAACGTGTGAAAGCATGATATAGAAACCAGTAGAAGAAAGAACGGAGCACAATAGAAAAATATACATAATAAGGCAAACATAAGAACATAGGAGAATAACATGCGAGGTAGAAAAGAGAACATACGAACATAGCATAGATAGATTAACACAAAGAAAAGAAGAAGAAGAATCGAAGAAACATATCGAAACTTTTTCAGAAACCCTAAATCAAAGAGAAACAAATTTTGAAAGAAAAGATTGGGGAAATCATTTTAAAACTCCAGTAGAACACAGATATATCATAGATTTAAGAAAACAACCAGGGAAAAACCTCAAATAGCTAGGGTTTCAGAGAAACCCTAAAAATGAGAAAGGCTTGGAAGAAAGTCCGATCTTGAGTCGGAGAGGTCAGAAATAGGCTCTTGATGCTTGGATATGCTGGAGCGAGGCCGGAGAGGCCTCAAAGCCATAGATCTGAGAAGATTTGAAAGAACACCATCGAGGTCAGACCTCGAAACTTCGAACACCCAGGGTCTAAAGGTGGAGGGGGTGAGTACAGGCCATCCATGGCCTGAGAAGCCATGGATTCCGGTGAAAGTGCGGTTGAAAAGGGCAGAAGATGACTAGGGTTTCGAGGAACCTTCGAGAGAGTTTTGGGAGAGGGGAGTGTTTGAAGGTGGCTGAGAGATGTAAATGAGGGTATTAAGGTATGGTCAGTGGATTAAAAATTGTAAGGGGTGATCGTGGCCGTTAATCAAAATGATCAACGGCCTGGATTAAAAGAAAAGGCCAGGATGGTTAATTGGTTGGGTCAGGGGGTCGGGTTACAATTGAGATTGGGCCGGTCTAATTGGGAGTTTAGGATTTGGTCAATTGGAGGGGTCAATTTGGCTATAATTGAAATAAATTGGGGCTACATATTAAATAGCCAATTTTTTGTTTTTATTTTGTAAATAATAGTAAAAATGATTCTAAAATTAAATTAAAAGTACTGAATTAGTGAATAATATATAAATATTAATTTAAAAACAGTGGAACCAAATTTATAATTATAAAATGCTATTAATATTAAAATAGACTAAAATTGCAATTATATGCAATTTAGCTTTTAAATACCAAATAAATTTGTAAAAAATATACAAAAATTACCTTAACTATATTTTGGTATAAATATGAGAAATAAAAAAATCCACCAAAATGATAATTTTGGGAATAATTATTGGTTTTTATACTACTAAAATGGGCAATAAATTGATTTTAAAAATCTTTTAGAAATTAGAAAAAAATACTAAAACACTTGGGCATGCTTATATATACATATATATGTTATTTTGAAAATATATAGGAAAAAATTGGGTATCAACAGCTGCCCATCTTTACCTGGGAAGGATGAAAGAGTTGTTGGGTAAAGATATGATGGCCAATTTGACTGAACGAAACTGCTTGAAGAATTTGACTATGCTCTGGTTCTTGAGCTGCCTACATATCCCTGCTCTTACAGGAATCAGGTCATATGTAGTTCAGAATCCATCGGCGGAATATGCCGATTGGAGATTTTTTTCAAGAACGGACAAGATATTCAGGTTGGGGTGGATGGTTATAGTCTAGTAGGGCTGTGGGAACTGGAGCGGGATCGCTCCTGCTGAGATGGTTGTTGCTAACCGGTTTACCTGCAAATAAAAAATATCCGCATATATTGTGCATAAATTTAAACGTGATGCAATTTCACATCGGACCATGAATGCTGTCTTTGGACGGTTAGATGACGTCCTCGGACCATGATGTCCTGGGCCATGAAGCATAAAGGATTTGCAGGCCATGAAATGATGCTCTCGAGCCATGAGAATGATGCCTCTGAGCGATGATGCCTTTTAATAATGATATGCAAAATATAAAAGGGGTCCTCAGGCCATGGCATGGCGTTCTCGGGCTATGCGAATGGTGCCTCCGAACAATGATGCCTTTGGACAATTTTGGCGGTCTTTCAGCCAATGAAATGCAATAGGTGGCGATCTTTCAGCCCATGAAAACGTAAATAAAGTGGTGATATTTCAGCCGATGCAAGACATAAGTAACGTGGCGATATTTCAGTCGATACAAGACATAAATAAAGGTAGCCATGCAAGATGTAGATGAAGGTGGAGATCTTTCAGCCGATGCAAATGGAGACAGATCTTAGTCTCAGAAGCCAAAATGGTAGCCTTATGCAATGCAAGAAATGCAGGTGGAGGTAGAGCTTAACCTCGGAAGGCAGAATGGTAGCCTTATGCAATGCAAAAAATGCAGGTGGAGGTAGAGCTTAACCTCGGAAGGCAGAATAGTAGCCTTATGAAATGCAAGTAATGTAGGTAGAGGTAGAGCTTAACCTCGGAAGGCAGAATGGTAGCCTTATGCAATGCAAGAAATGCAGGTGGAGGTAGAGCTTAACCTCGGAAGGAAGAATGGTAGCCTTATGCAATGCAAGAAATGCAGGTGGAGGTAGAGCTTAATCTCGGAAGGCAGAATGGTAGCCTTATGCAAGAGAAAAAAAGCGAATAGTAATAAAAATTCTTAGTTGATAGCTGGTAGCTGATTGTGATATTACGGCTGCTGGGGATATTGTGTGCGGATAGCAAAATGCGAATAGATGTGATAGTTCTGAGAGTTGTATTCCTTAACAGTATGAGTGTATCATATGTTCGATGATTTTGTGACTTGGGTGCCTGCATCCAAAGAAAAATCGTGAGTTTTGTAAAGGGAAAAGGTTAGTTCGTGTCCCCGCTGACTTTGCTTGACCGGCTCGGCTCTGATTTGATGACACGGTATGTATCGTAAGGGGTAACGTTGCTAAATAGAGCAATTTTGGTAACAAACATGCATGAGTTTGTGAAAAATATGACATGAGTATATATTTAAGAAATAGTTTTTAGATGAACCGATGACTGAGACGCGGTCCAAGACATTTCTACTTCTCTTGCTTCAGAATTTTGAGGTTCCTCCTCAAAATTCTGCCCCAGTTTAATGGGTTGATACTTCTAATGGCTGCTTGCGACGATCGGCTGAAGTTACTTCGGAATTTTGAGGGTCCTCCTCAAAATTCTGCCCCAGTTTCCAATTATGGGTGAAATGAAAATTTTATTGAATTGTGACCGAACGCATAAGGCTGCCTACGTATCCCCTTTTAAAAGGGAATCAGGTCAGACGTAGTTCAAATTATATCATAAAGGAAATCATAAATGGTTACACATAGTATCGCTTCACTGCATCTGAATTGATCGGCTTCGGCCAAACTTCTCCGCCCATTTTTGCTAGTATGAGGGCTCCTCCTGTTAGAACCCGGTGAACTATGTACGGACCCTGCCAGTTGGGAGAGAACTTCCTTTTGGCCTCATCCTGATACGGGAAAATCTTCTTTAACACCAGCTGCCCCGGTGTAAACTGTCTTGGCTTGACTCTTTTATTGAAGGCTCTGGACATTCTGTTTTGATAAAGCTGACCATACTGAATTCATTCTTTTTCCATTTATAAGAGCTAACTGCTCGTAGCAACTCTTTACCCATTCTGCATCGTCGAGTTCTGCTTCATGTATGATCCTCAAGGAAAGACCGCCTCTGTACCATAAACCAGCATATAGGGAGTTGCTACGGTTGATGTGCGGACCGTGGTGTGGTACCCCAACAAAGAAAATGATAACTTCTCATGATACTGTTTATGCTTCTCTATCATTTCCCTCAGTATCTTCTTGATATTCTTGTTGGCGGCCACTACGGCTCTATTCATCTGAGGTCTGTAGGTTGTAGAATTCTTGCATTTGATCTTGAAGGCTTCACACATGGATTTCATCAAGTCACTTTTGAGGTTGGAGCAATTATCAGTAATGATTGACTCTGGGATACCGAATCGACAAATAATGCGGTCACGAACGAAGTCTGTCACGACTTTCTTAGTCACTACTTTGTAGGATGATGCTTCGACCCATTTGGTAAAGTAGTCAATTGTCACTAGGATGAATCTGTGCCCGTTGGAAGCGGTCGGCCCGATTAGACCAATAACATCCATTCCCCAAGTGGCAAAAGGCCATGGTGAGGTTGTTGCGTTAAGCTCATTTGGAGGTACCTTTATCATGTCTGCATGTATCTGGCAGCGGTGGCATTTTCAGACGTACTAGATGCAGACCGTCTCCATGTTCATGCAAAAGTAACCAGCACGGAGTATCTTCTTAGCTAAGACAAAGCCGTTCATATGCGGACCACAGGTCCCGGCATGGATTTCCTCTAGCAATTTAGCTGCTTCCTTAGCATCGACATACCTTAGTAATCCCAAATCAGGAGTCCTCCTATATAGGATTCCTCCTCTATGAAAGAAATTGTTGGACAACCTTCAAAGTGTGTGCTTTTGATTAGCATTTGCGAGCTCTAGGTACTCTCCTTTTTCCCAATATTCCTTGATGTCGTGAAACCAAGGTTTTCTATCTGCTTCTTCTTCGAAATGAGCACAATAAGCTGGATGATTATGGATTTTCATAGGAATAGGATCAATAAAGTTTGTATCTAGATGCTGTATCATGGATGATAGGGTAGCCAATGCATCAGCTAACTCAGTTTGGACTCTGGGAACATACTAGAACTCTGTCTTTGCGAACCTTTTTCTCAACTCCTGTACATGGTGCAGATAAGGGAGTATCTTGGAATTCTTGGTCGCCAATTCTCCTTGTACCTGAGGTATGAGTAGTTCCGAATCCCCAATTATTAGCAACTCTTGGATGTTCATGTTAATGGCCATCATGAGCCCTAAGATGCAGGATTCGTACTCGGCCATGTTGTTGGTGCACGGGAATCTGAGTTTGGCGGATATCGGATAATGCTGACCGGTTTCTGAAACTAGGACTGCTCCTATGCCAAATCCTTTGAAATTTGCTGCTCCGTCGAAAAACATTCTCCAACCATCATAGGACTCTGCAATATCCTCTCCTATGAATGATACCGCTTCATCTGGAAAATACGTCTTTAGGGGCTCGTATTCTCCATCCACAGGGTTTTCAGCAAGGTTATCCACTAGTGCCTGTCCTTTGACTGCTTTCTGGGTAACGTAGACAATGTCAAATTCACTTAACAGGATCTGCCACTTGGCGAGCTTGCCGGTGGGTGTGGCCTTCTAAAAGATGTATTTCAAAGGATCCATCCTTGATATGAGATATGTAGTACTAGGCACAGAAGTATTGCCTCAGCTTCTGGGCTATCCAAGTTATAGCACAGCAGGTGCGTTCCAGTAGAGAATATCGGGCCTCGTGCGGAATGAACTTTTTGTTGAGGTAGTAAATGGCATGTTCTTTCTTTCCTGTCTTGTCATGCTGCCCTAGGACGCAACCGAAGGCACCATCTAACACTGCGATATAGAGTAACAAAGGTCTACCCTGCTTGAACGGGACCAAAATTGGTGGTGCTGACAAGTATTCCTTGATTCTGTCGAAAGCTTTCTGGCAGTCATCAGTCCATTCGGTGGCGGCATCCTTCTTCAACGTCTTAAAGATCGGCTCGCAGATGACAATGGATTGTGCTATAAACCGGCTGATGTAGTTGAGTCTCCCCAGGAAACTCATCAAGTCCTTCTTATTCTTTGGCGGTGACAATTCTTGAATGGATTTAACCTTTGATGGATCCAGTTCTGTTCCTCGTCGACTTATAACGAACCCCAGTAGCTTTCCGGCAGGAACCCCGAATGCACATTTCGCAGGATTCAGTTTCAAGTTGTACCTTCTCAATCTGTTGAAGAACTTCCTCAAATCTTCCATGTGATCTGCGGCTTTCTTGGATTTGATGATGATATCATCTACATACACCTCAATCTCTTTATGTATCATATCATGGAAAATGGTAGTCATGGCCCTCATGTAGGTGGCCCCAGCATTCTTTAACCCAAACGGCATCATTTTATAACAATACATCCCCCACGGTAAAATGAAAGTCGTTTTCTCAGCGTCTTCCTCATCTATCCATATCTGATGATACCCAGCAAAACAATCAATAAATGACTATAGCTCATGCTTGGTGCAGTTGTCTATTAGAATGTGTATGTTTGGCAAGGGGAAGTCGTCTTTGGGACTGGCCTGGTTGAGGTCCCGATAGTCGACGCAGACTATAACCTTCCCGTCTTTCTTCGGTACTGGCACAATATTGGCTAACCATGTCGGATACTCTACTACCCTGAGAACCTTAGCTTTGACTTGCTTAGTAACTTCTTCCTTGATTTTCAAGCTCATATCGGGCTTGAACTTTCTGAGCTTCTGCTTTATCGGTGGACATGTCGGATTAGTCAGCAGTTTGTGTTCCATAATAGATGTACTCAAACCAGTCATGTCTTCATATGACCAGGCGAATATGTCCTCATAATCCTTTAGAAATTCCGTGTACTCTTTCTTTTCTGACGGTGACAGATGAACACTGATGCGAGTTTCTTTGACATTTTTTGCATCTCCCAAGTTAACAACCTCAGTTTCATCCAGGTTGAACTTAGGTCTATTCTCAAAATCCTCAATCTCTTTAACAACCTCTTCTGATATATCATCTTCCTCAGAGTCTATATCCGTTTGTTGCGTTGTCTCGTTGCAAGTCAGTCATCGGTTCATCAAGATAAGTAATAGTAATGCTGTGTAAGTAAAGTAAATGAGAGAAAGTAATAAGAGTAAGATTTATAAGAAACCGAAGTGCTTTTGATAAATTTCATAACAGTTTTGAACATAGGAGCTCTTATTTTGAAATTAAAAATGTGAAAAGAAAGTCGACCAGCAAAAATAAAGATAATACATGGTGCTTTGTTCAGCCTTGCTACCCCGAAGCTTTTCGAGCTCTGGTGGATCTGACAATCCAATTGTTGAGGCGTGATCATCGGCTTACGTCTTGTATGGAAGGGCCTTCCTCCCCCTCCTCCTTGAAAATGACACAACAATCCATGTCATCATCTTCCAAGAACATATTCTTCATCGTTGCTAGTGCTTCCTCGTCTTCCGACCCATATATAACATCGGCTGGCTAGAAAGTCTGCTCTAAGCGAGGTATCGGTTGCTCCAGTAGGTAGTAAGGACTGCGCCATGGTGGCGACCATTCATTGAAATATTTCCATGTGTACTCATATCCCAGATCGAAAGTGGTACCATGTTTCTTCAGCTTGATAGGTTTGGCGATTCCTTGGAGGTTTTAGCCAAGTCCCTTGCTAGGTTCATATCCGCTCCAGTTCAGTATGCTTTCAATTTTGTTGTCCCACCACTTTTCCTTATCAATGGAGTTGACTCGATCGATGTGATGGTAGTCTCCCCACCGATCTTCCTTCTTCTTTCGATCGCTGGGATGGTCTGGCAACTGTGTATGCAATTGCTACCGTCGCCGTGAATAATCACCTCTTGGTGATTCCATTAAAACTTCACTACCTGAGGTAGGGTTGATGCTACAGCCCCAGGTGGCATGAATCCAAGGCCGTCCCAGTAGCAAGTTGTAAGATGCGGGCACGTCTATCACTTGAAAATCAACATCAAACCAAGTAGGCCCCATTTGCAGACATAAGCTAATTTCCCCAATAGTGGACCTTTGGGAACCGTCGAAAGCTTTGACGTTGATGGCTCCATCCTTGATCTCATGCAGGCTCTTTCCCAATGTTCTGAGAGTTACTAATGGACAAATGTTGAGGGTGGACCCTTCGTCAATCAGGATTCTGGTGATGAAATAATTCTTGCACTGCACAGTGACGTACGACGCCTTTTTGTGACTCAAACCTTCTGGTGGCAACTCATCTTCATGGAAAGTGATCTTGTGACTCTCCAATACCTGCCCCACCATGTTTTCCATCTCTCCTCCGGTGATGTTTCTCGGTATATATGCCTCACTCAGCACCTTTAACGGGCATTCTTATGTGCGTCGGAGCTTTGCAGCAAAGCTAGGATAGAGATATGTGCCGGTGTTTTATTCAATTGATCAATGACTGAGTACTCCTTTGCTTGTATCTTTCTCCAGAGATCATCAGGCCCAGTTTTAGTAATGGTTGGCCGACCAGAGGCCTGCATACTTGACTCAGCTAAATGTTCTGGAGTATAAACCCTGCCGGTTCTTGTCATACCCTGTGCCGCAACTGCTTCTCCGGATTTGGCTTTTCCTTTCCTCCTTGCCTCAGCTGTGTAATCCCAAGGGATGGCCTTTGTATGGAATGGTTCTATGGCCGACATTGCTACTAGAATAGGTACCCTTGCTTTGGGAGGTAACACAGCAACCTCAAATGGCGTAGGTGCCTTTGGGGACCCAAACTCGACCTCAATCGGTGTTGGCGTCTTTGCAGAAGAAGGTGCTTCAAACTCCAATGGTATAGACATATTCACCTTGGCATCCCTAGAAGGCTGAATCTGGACCACAATCGAATTAAGGGTGACTGTTGGTTTCTTTGGCTCGTCACCTTCTACGATTAATCCGATCGATCCTTTGGGGTCCCAATCATCCTTAATCTCAATTATGTGAACGCCTTCACCCTTGTGGTCAGGCAGAGGGTTATTGCGGACATTAGGAGCAGGCTCCTTTTCCATAATAATCTTGTTATCAATCAGTGCCTGGATCTTATCTTTCATAGAACGGCATTCATCAATGGTATGCCCTTTCATGCCCGAATGGTATGCACAGGATTTATTTGGGTTAACCTATTGGGAAGGGATTTCAGGGATTATAGTAGGGATGGGGGTGACATAACCAGCGGATTTGAGCCTTTCATATAACTGGTCAATTGGTTCGGCAATGGTTGTATATTATTTGGAAGGTATGCGGTTGAAATTTGGTCAGGGTCTAGGAAAGTTTTGGCGAGTGGGAGGTGATTGATAATGAGAGGGTTGAGCATTGTAGGCTTGGTAGACATGTGTGGGTTGGGAGTATCTAGGTGAAATAGGCTGATATGTGGGTGGTGGAGGTGATTGGTAAGTAAGTGGTGGAGTCGAGGGTGCTTGGTAATTTGGGGTAGGTTGATTTGTGAGTGGAGGTACTGGATAAGTCAGGTATTTGATTGGGGACTTTGTTCTCTGTGCAACCATCAGAGCACTCACGTCTCTTTTCTTGGACGTGCCACCAGACTGAAGAACCTTGTTGGTAGCCTGCAAAGCTTCAAAGTTTGTGACCATACCGCTTTTGAAACCTTCCTCGAACCTATCCCCTAGCTTGATGATATCAGAAAATTTCTGGCTTTCAATCAACATTAACCTTTCATAGTACTGTCGGTCTTGAGCTCGGACGAAAAACCTGTTCATTTGTTCTTCTTCTAAAGTCGGCCTGACCTTAGCAGCTTCTGATCTCCAGTGAGTGGTATTGCGACCAAAATCACTCAGGCAAGTGCACGTGATCATCAAGTAATAAAGTAGTAAGTAGAGTATTGTTCCCACGAATACTTGTGATTAACTATTGACTGATTTAAACTCAATTAACTTATCTATCCAAGAGGTTTTCCACAAAATAGAGGTATCACTAATTTACTACCTAAATTATCAAGAAATAATATAACTAGAACAAATAACCAAACAACCAGCAATTTTCGAGTAACAAACAGTAGGAGAGGATATTCCATGGTCACGGGCTAGCTAACAATCGTGTTGTGTTCCTAGCTTAAAATGACTAATTGATTTATCTGGATTGTTGATTGACAGGGTTGATATTACTCATAAGAATCTGTCAAGTTCTTACTCGCCTATTCGATCTAACTCAATGCCTATATGTCTATGGAATTAAGATTAACAAGAATACATTTACAATTCCTGTATTTCAACCAAGCAAGGCAATTGGGTATATGTCTATCCCAATTGCGAATTTGTTCCTCGATGCCCAGGTTCAAGAACTTGCTCTATTTAATTCTGTATGCAATCTAAAGTTTCCACTTTCGAGTTCAACCAAAGATTCATAGATAGTATTTCACTGTTAGCTACTCAGCAAAATAATTAAAATCAGAATTAAATAAATAACCCAATATGATAAACCAACTTCGTCGAATTAAACTTCAAACAACAACATTCATATTTCACCCATGACCCCTAGAACAATGGGTTTTAGCCACTCATACTAGTGTTCAACACAATAGGGTTCAATTTCATCACAAATAGCAAAAACAAAGGGAAGAAAAGAAGAACTTGATGGTCAAATTTCCTCCTTGCCTCTTGCCTCTCTATACCTTGAACTAGACTATGAAAAACTTGATAAATAATCCTTGGGTGAGCTTGACTTTATATAGGTTAAGTGGGGTTTCCTCCAGATTTTCAATTATACCCCTGAACAAACCTTCCCGAAATTTAGACTAGCGCGGTCGCGCACCTGGGTGCGCATCTGACCGCGCTAGTTGGCCATTGTTCTGTGTTGGGCGCGCTAAAATTAGCGCGGGCGCGCATGTGGGCGTGCTAGCCCAGGTCCTTAATTCCTTGATTTTTTTCCTCGTCTTCTTGCGTACTTAGCTTCGAGGGGTCGTTCTTGCTCTAAAATAGTTCCAATCACCTCTTTAAGGTATCACATAGGCTCCTCGTCCTGCAATATGCACAATTCACAATTAGAGCCCATTTTTTAATCAATTAACCACATTATGACATTGGAACATAATCAAGCGGGAGCATAAACAATCGCTAAATTACCTAGATTCAGCCTATTATCAACACCCCACACTTAATTCATTGCTAGTCCTCGAGCAATCACACTATACTTTCTAGAGGTTCCTTGACTCAACCATTTCCTCTAACACATTACACTTAGAACAATTTACATACATTACACCGAGCAGTGAACAATCCTGGTCTCACAAGTCAACTCTCAAGTGTCATTCAATATTCATACTTCCTTAAAGTACTCTACACATAAGTCAAGACTTGTTTTTCCTTCACAAATCACATGCCCTCACAATCACAGTAAAGAGAATAAAACCAATCCATACATTTGAATCTCATGCTCACATATATCACAGAAAATGGCTCACCCTCACAAAAGAAGTCACATGCATGCAATTGGTACCATAAGCTTACCCTTAATGTAAATCTCTACTAATCTATGCTCGCTCGATCTAAAATCAATTAGGACTTTTTCATGGTTGTAATGTGGTCTTAGGGACGGGTAGGATATATTTAGGAATAGTGACTAACCCTCCTAATCAATTTAACACACCACATAATCAACTTCAAGCGCAATTTCTTCAATCCACTTCACTTTTACCAACAACTCACCCCAAAAATCCCCCCTTCTTCTTTAAGCACTAAATTAATTCATACCCCCTAGCTGGAACAAGAAAACAGTTTTTTTTCATCTTTTTCTTCTATATTTTTTTCTTCAGATTATTCTTTCCTTTTCCCTTTTTTTTTCTTTTCAATTTCCACTAGTGGTGTATTAGTTTAAAAAACAAGTGCACTTTTCTTCTTTTCATTGGTTCCACTCCAAAGCCACCCCACACTTAGTTACTTCTTACTTCTTTTAGCGCTCATCTAACAATTAAAGTGCTTTAAGAGGTAAAAGGATCAAAGATATCAATTAAGAACAAAAAGGATATAGGCTTGTAATGTGGGTGCCAAACAAAAGTCTATAGGCTCAAAAGGGTTAAATAGGGATGAATTTTATTTGTGATAAGCAATTAAGCTCGAAAAGATCAAAGAAAGCCTAAAATTATTTTTCAAACCGAGCATCACCTCAAATTTCGCTTCAACTCACATACCGGGCAAGTTCTAGACACAAGTACAAAACATGGACTACACAAAAACCTCACCACACATGGCACATGACTCATTCCAGATTAGCTCATCAAGACGCTCCATTACGAGCATTCAATTCAGTAACAAACATACAGATTAAGGTACTTTAGTGAGATTCAACAAATAAGACTCAGAGTCACACTCTAGGGTCTATTGTGTTCAGGTGTGTTAACGCTATGAGTTCTCTTTTGATTTTATAGCTCGTAGCCCATTAACCTAATCTATAAATCAAAAAGAAAATAAAATAAAAAAAACTACCTACACCCGGTTCAAGTTAAACCCTTGGAAAAGAACCGTGACCTAAAGAAAAACCAAGGGGGAGTTGCTACACTACCTAAGAAAAAAAATAAAAATATCTTTTTGATATTTTTTCTAGACTAACTTCCCTCAAGAAAATTGTCTAAAGGATCCGTCATCAGGAAGAGTCTACATATTTTCCTTTTTTTTTTGACTTAGTCCCTCGAGAACCCCGCCGAAAGGGATCCGTCGTCAGGACGAGCCACTTATCTATTTTAAACTAATGATTCCTACTTAACACTAAAACTATCAAAATCAAACAAAACAAAACAAAAGCAACATTCAAATGATACAACTACATACATACAATGAAGTACCCTCCACCTACACTTAAAAATGAAGACATGTCCCCATGGCTTAAAATTTGAAAGAGCAGTGACGTAAAGGAACTTCCTGATAATAGGTGAATTTAACTATAATCACACCTTAAATAATCACATTCTTATGTTGTTTTGATGATATATATGATAACAAAATGCTCTTATTAGTGTTTTTCATGATTTATAGGTAATAAATGGCTAAGGAAGGCTAAGGAGCAATTTTGGAGTCAATACTGGAGAAAAGAGGCCAAATATGCAAATTCCCATTGAAGTCACGTCATACCAGCCCTTAGGAGCCAAAAACACTGTTTCACCGCGGTTTGACCGCGACCGCGGTAGAACCGCGGTGAAAGGCTGATGCAAAACTTTGAAGATTCAGAGAGGGTGTTCTGTCGCGGTTCTACCGCGACCGCGGCAGAACCGCGGCAGGCGTCGAGACTTGAGGGACCAAAGTGTAAAAACGGGATTTTTTTTAGACCTAAACCCTATTTAAACAATAGACTTCGCCCAAAGGAGGCAAGTATTGAATTTTAGGTTATCTTGGCAAGGGAAACTATTGTGAGAGATTTCTCCAAACATCTTTCTTCTTTTCTTTTGATTTTTATGATGAATTCTATTTTAATTTATTTACCCATAGTTATGAGTAGCTAGATTCTTATCTAAGGTTTTGATGGAACCTATTGGGTGATGAACTTCTGGTTTATGTGAATACAAATTGTTAGTTTAATCTCTATTTGTTCAACTTCATGCTTGTT
>MU730506.1:0-37724 GCA_026770625.1 Nicotiana glauca
CTCAAGTGGCGACTCTGAAACTTTTAAATAACTAATCCCGTTCCGACCGTCCTTTAATTGGAAAAACTCTTTTTAGTATACCCTCGCGGGGTGTAAGCGCCGTAAAAAAAAGGTGTGACAATATCTGCTTATAGCATTACAAGCTACAAAACTCAAGCGCAACTGAGGTTTTCCTCTCAATTTCCACTATGAATCCCGATAGCACCGCACCATATGTGCCCATAGTCCGTAAATCATAACGCCTCGCTACGTAGAAAACAACTCATAGATCTCTCCAGATAGCTGATAAGCTCAGCAATGGTCGAGCCAACCTATCCCTCGACAATACAATTCGGAGCCAACCGAGTCAACTCATACTGGAACACGCATCCGAAAAGAAAAAGTCCCTGAATACCGGAACTAAATCAATGGTAGAAACCTCTGCACTGACATCC
Source organism: Nicotiana glauca (assembly GCA_026770625.1). Classification (NCBI taxonomy): domain Eukaryota; kingdom Viridiplantae; phylum Streptophyta; class Magnoliopsida; order Solanales; family Solanaceae; genus Nicotiana; species Nicotiana glauca. The sequence goes on from MU730506.1 coordinate 435, forward strand.
GCCACGAAGGCCCAATCAATAAGGTAATATTTTCCAGCCGTCCGCTGGTCTTTGGAATACAAACCGCTCTGCTAGAACATAATTCGATGCACCTCGCCACGTAACCTGTGGCATTTTTCGACATAACCCATAGCACAATAGTCTAGAATAACCCAACACTGAGTCAACTAGTCTACACCCCAATATCATATCAAAATCTAATATACCAAGTAAAGAAGGATCCACTCGGGCCTCCAAATCTCAATACCCGCTAAACAGTGCCGGTACATACGATCCACAACTACTTCAGAGGTTGTACATGAGAACTTCCAGTCTCCATTCCATATAGCACACAAATCACCATGCCTGGTCCCAAATTTTGCAGTATGACTACGTATCACACCCCAAGTAACCAATCATTCCACGATAGATATTCTAAAATTTCCATGTGCCGTCACACAAACTGAGACATCAACAGTTGATCTGACAAGAAAGCGCCGCAATAGTACCAAAGTATCATCAGTTTACTCACACTACCCCTTTCCGAGACAAATACTCTCGTCAAATCACTTCCAATTAGTAGTACCATTTTCTTTGATTATCTGAGGCTACCAATTACCTAAGAGTTTTATGAACTTCTTTTCAGAACTGAACTGTAACTCATCTAGCTAAGATCTTCCATCAATCCCATCCAGGAGGAAAAACCACTACACGTTCAATGCTACGCGTGCCCATAGAAAGTATATTCATCTCCAACTCACGGTAAAACCCAACAAGAACTCTCTCCCAATTCCATTTGTACAAGCTAAACTGCCAGGACGGAATCCTTCTACCCAAACCGAGCTAAGCGATCTTTCAGAACTCAAGAGATTTTGCTGCACAATACCTGTAAGGGCTCATTACCTCGAACACATACAAAGAATTAATCCTATCATTACCATACCGTTTCGGTATATTATCAAGCTATACCATTTATCAAATTTCCTTCCCGATTCTTCATTAACTCGGTATTCCCTGTTGCTGTAGCACCAAAATGCCTCAACCCAGGTCTACCACACGAGACTCGAACATAAGACAACACTGTCTGAGACCCATAGGCCACTGAATACCCTCTCAACCGTTTCCCAGAAATACCACTTTCCAGAATACTTTACTTTGAAGAACTTCCTGTAAATTTTGAATTCGTTACCATTACTTCCCAGATACTGATACATAGAATCCCGTAGTTAGCACAAAATACCACAAGTCTTGATCTTTTCCAATGAAAACACAGTCCTTTGACCACATACACAACCTTACGACACCTGATTACCACATGTATAACCTTGAACACATTAAGACCATTTTGAGAATCATTCACTCTTACACAACTGTAATTTATCTGACATAACGAATAGAACTACTCGTGCCTTATTAACACTCCGACACCGCAGAACATGATCTCATGCCAATACAAACAACCATCTTCCTTCTCTATACACTGAGCATCCTTTACTAGCAACAGCTCAAGACATCCTATTATTTTCACACATATATGAAGCATCTCATAACCTTTATCAAAATTTTCCTTCACACATGCCATCCTCGGCTCAATTTCTGCAACCAGAACTGATCCGCCAACATACCTCGAAACGGAACCAACATAGCACATAACCGTGCAGCCGGCTAATCAGTAGCAACCTTCCCAACTTGGCTCGAAGCCATCTATCAGAACACATTCAATAACCCATAATACTTTTACTCTAATAATGCCACAATATTATTGTGAGATTAGACTCAAATCGTCTACTAGTTTATGAAAACACCTATCATTTGGTACTGAAATCCTCTGCAAACTTCGCAGTCATTTCCACCTCAGTTAAGTCCACTTCTAAGCGACCTAAATTCTCAAATTTCAACACATACCCTTCAATTACACACGAGATCTTCTAACATACACACAAGGTTCATACCACGCGAGAACACTCCGCAGGAGATAACCCACCTGCTTCGCCTCGATTTAGTATTTCAGCACACTTCCCACCGTCATACACATAATACAACCAATTTAGTCTTCCTGAGTCTGAACTCATACCGCCACAAGTACTGCACTTAAATTTCATACTAGGGATACGAAAATATTCTTCATGCACCCATGACTCGGGCTACACAACATATCCAATCGGAACCGAGCACTTATTAGTCATCTATCATCCAACAGACTTCTTTGTCACCACCATGTCGTACAGATACATCTCGCAACACTAACATACTCATCACATGGATATCCAACCGCCATCCCATCTAATAAGGATAATACTAAACATATGAGTTCAAAACACTTGCTCACTCAATCAGCACCTCGATGCTCAAGCCATAGGCAAAGATCTGGCCCCAAGTCCTTTAGATTGGACCAATATGAACTCACGGAGATTACCTCTCGCCCCTTGATCGGGGAATCACAAGCCATCAAGGCACATATAATACTGAGCGCTTAAGTGTGCATACAGACGTGTGGAAAGAATTTCAAGAGTTATATCTCAAGCTGAATCAAGTACGCACGATAAGAATTCCAAGAATGGGATGTTTTCCAAAAAGATTCTACAGCCTCTCGAGGATAAATACAGATGTCTCCGTACCGATCCGTAAGACTCTATTAACCCTGCTCATGACTCGTGAGACCTAGTAACCTAGGCTCTAATACCAACTTGTCACGACCTAACTCACAAACCCGGTTGTGATGGCGCTTCTCGTGAAGACAAGGCCAGCCGGTTATCCCAATTCATTTGTTTAACAGTTATCAAACATAGGTGAATAGAATAATACAACTTATTGATAATAATAATCAGTATTTACAACCCCACATAACCCGACTGGGGTGTCACAAGTCACAAGCATCTAAGAAGTAGGAACACTACTATAGGGCCAATAATATATATACAAAATAAAAATTTGGAAATTAAAGATGAAGTGCGGTGCCGCGGATGCTGGCGGTCACCTTGCTCAGCTACATTAGTATATCTTCAATCAGCTAATAACCCGCAACCGGGTGAATAATTCCTGCAACTGCACGCGAGGTGCAGGGAGTAAAGTGAGTACTTCCAACTCAGTGGTAATAAGAGTAAATAATACTGAGCGGTAAGTAATCACGTGAGAACACTCCATCATGCTATATAGGACATTGCAACCTTTTGAGAAAATAGTAAAACCGTAAAAATCCTTTAGAAATATCTAGCTCAGTTAAAAACCTCTTTTGAAGATTTCTTTTTTCCAACAGTTAAGCAATTCAATGCGGAACAGGTAGTGCAAGTCAGCACAAAAGTCAGCCCCCTCGGGCACAAACAAGTATGCATAATTGAGCTCATAAACTCGCCCTACATGCAATATTCTTGTTCCTTGTCAGCCATTATTAACTGACCCGTTTACATCATACAGTGTCACTGTTACCAATGTCTCAAATTTATCCTCTTTAAAAGTGATCAAACAATATCAGAACATCAAATAAATATCTCAAGAAATAACACAACAACGAAAAATGCACAAAAACATTAATGCAACGCAATGCATATAACGGTACACTCCAGCACCCACTGCGGTGTGCAGTCCTATCCATTTAACATCGACGGCGCTCACTGGGAGTGTGTACAGACTCCGTAGGGGCTCCTACCGGCCAAGCGCAATATTATCTATGTCGTGGCTTCAAACAGGCTCTCGGCCTCAATATCAATATATCATCGCTGCGGCGGGCAGCCCGAGCCAACCATATATATTCAAAAATCACTATAACACTATTGCGGCGCGCAGGCCGATCCATGCTCAGTCCAGAAATACACATAAGCCACTTGGGAAAATTTTAAAATGACAGCTCTCAGCTCAAACGGCAATAAAATATTGTTCAAGTTTTTCAAATCTTAGAAAAATAGCTGAGTTTTGCAAAACCGTATTAAAACCGTGGACTGAGACCTAATAATATGCAAAGTAATGCATAAATAGTGATACCAATCCCCGAAAGATCCAAATAATCAGCACGAAGCCAAACATATGGCAATCAGCCCAAATCATAATAGTATCAGGTAAATTGCAATCAATTACGCAGTAAAATCCACAACCGGGACGGACCAGGTCACAATACCCAATGGTGCTCTACCCCACGCTCATATCCGGCGTGCAAGTCACCTAAATACAGTACTATGATGTGCAAATCCGGGGTGGTTTCAAACCCTCAAGATATCATTTACAAGTATTACTCACCTCGAACCGGCAAAATCTCAAGCTCGCGATGCCTTTGCACCTCAAATCGGCCTCCACGCGCGTCGAATCTAACCAAAAATAGAGCGGATACATTACAACATTCCAAGGGAACAATACCCAATCGAAAACAACCGAGAAATAGCAGAACTCTTGAAACTAGAAAATCCCGAGTCCCGGGCCTGCTCCTCGAAAAATTACAACACTCACATTACCAAATTCCTTGTCTCGCCACGAGTCCATACATATCAAACTCACAACAATCGGAGTGCATTTGACTCCTCAAATCATCAATTTAAGCTCTCTTACGTTTCAAGCCCTAACCTCCATTTTTGGCATTTAATCCCTTGAATTTCAGTGTTCAATCCATGATTTTACACTGTGACGACCCGACCCATCGTCTCATGTGCTACTGTTCTGTTTTCTTCGTTTATTGCTTCTGCATGTTACATTATCGGTATGTGGTATGTGAGAGTTGATTTGGATTGGTTTTGATAAGAAATGAGACATTTAGTCTCTTTAAGGAAGGCTTAAGTTGGAAAAGTCAACCGGACGTTGACTTATGAGTTATAGGGATCGGACATGATTTCTGGTGATTCGGTTAGCTTCGGCAGGTGATTTGTGACTTAGTAGAGCGATCAAAATTGATTTTGGAGGTCCGGTGTAGAATTAGGCTTGAATGGGCAAAGTTAGTATTTTGGCGAATTCCAGTTGGTAGGTGAGATTTTGATCTGAGGGTCGGAATGGAATTTCGAGAGTTGCTGTAGCTTCGAAATGTGATTTGTGATGTGTGTGCAAAATTTCAGGTCATTCGGACGTGGTTTGGTCGGGTTTTTGATTGAAAGTGTATTTCGGAAGTTTTTAAGAAACTTAGGCTTGAATCCGATGGGATTTAATGGATTTAGCGTTGTTTGATGTGTTTTGATTATTGGAGCAAGCTTGAATGATGTAATGGGATGTGTTGGTACTTTTGGTTGAGGTCCCGGGGGCCTCGGGGTGATTTCGGATGGCTATCGGGAGGTTTGGAGTTGCGTTAATGCAGCAGAAAAATTGCAGAGAATTTCTGTTCTATGCGATCGTATAGAAGGAATTATGGGGGCTGTTTGGTTGTGCTATGCGATCACGTATGGAGTATTGCGATTGCATAGAGTAATTTGAGACCCTGGAAATTTGTTCTATGCGATCGCATGATGCTTATGCGATCGCATAGGGTTAAATTTGGAGCTGGAATTTTGTTCTATGCAATCGCATAGGGTTAGCTACAGTGCCGGAAATTTTGTTCTATGTGATCGCAGGAGCTCTAATGCGATCGCATAGTGTTAGCTACAGTACCTGGGCAGAATGTTTTCAAAGATTATTTCCGTGATTTTGGGTCATTTTTCCTCCATGGTTGACCTTTTTGAGAACTTCTTGGTGGAGATTAAATAGGGATTCAAGGGGAATCGATTATAGGTAAGATTTTTGAACTTAAAACACGATTATATTTTGAAATTTGTCTAAAAAGTCATGGAAATTAAGCCTAAAATTGATGAACTATGGCTTGAGTTTTTGATATTTCATATTGGGATTTGATAGGTCATTTGAGCTCGGATTTGGGAGTTCTTGGTATGCATGGACTCGTGGCGAGATGAGAAATCCAGTAATGTAAGTTTCATAATTTTTCGATAAACGGGCCTGGGGCTCGGGTTTTGCTAGTTTCGAGGTTCTTACTATAATTTAATTTTTTCGATTGGGTATTGTCCCATTTGCATATTGTGATGTATTCGCTCTATTTTTGGATACACTCGACACGCGTGGAGGCCGATTTGAGGGGTAAAGGCATCGCAGGTTTGAGATTTTGCCGGTTCGAGGTGAGTAATACTTGTGAATGATATCTTGAGGGTTTGAAACCCAGGATTTTGTACATCATAATGCTGTATTGTGGTGACTTACACGCCAGGCATAAGCGTGGGGTAGAGCACCGTTGGGGATTGTGACTTAGTCCGTCCCGGTTATGGATTTTACTGCGTAATTGTTTGAAACTTGCTTGATGCTATCTTGAATTGGGCTGATTGCCATGTCTTGGGCTTCGTGCCGATTATTTTAACCCTGTATGGGTTATTATCACTGTTTTCATCAATACGTAACATATTAAATGATTTCAGTCCTAAGTTAAACACTGTTTTGAAAAGCGCAGTCATATTGCTAAAGTTTAAAGGCTCAAATAGCATTTTTCTAATATTTTGATTTAAAAGCTATTACTTGACATTTTCCCGAGTGGCTCATTTGCATGTTCTGGACTGAGGATGGATCGGGCTGCATGCCATAGCGATGTTACGATGATATTGCGCTTGGACTATAGGAGCCCCTCCAAAGTCTGAACCCCCACAGTGAGCGCGGGTACCCAAATTGATCGGGCTGCGCACCGCAGCGGTCATGTGCATTGCATTGCATTCATGCATTCATTCCTGTTTGTACTACGTGGCATGATATTTAGCACACACATATCATTGGCATACATGCTATTACTTGCCTTGTTGACCAGATACCCTGGTGTTACATGTTAAGGAGTGTTGTGCCCAAGGGGCTGACTTATGTGTCGACTTGCACTATCTGATATAGCATTCATTTGTTAGACTGGTGGGAAAAGGATATTTGTAAAAGAGATTTTTAACTGAACTTGAGATTTTCTAAAGGATTTTCAAAGTGTTACGATTTTTCTCAAACGGTTGTACTATTTTTTTATAGAATTTTTGGAGTGCTCATACAAGTTTTCTTATCGCTCAGATGTTATTCGCTCTTATTACCATTGAGTTGGAAGTACTCACTTTACACCCTGCACCTCGCGTGCAGTTGCAGGTATTGTTCACCCGGTAGCGGGTTAATAGCGGATTGAAGGTATTGCTATCATAGCTAAGCAAGGTGACCGTCGGCGTTCGCGGCACCGAGTTTCTTCTTCTTGATTTCCAGATTTTTACTCTATGTATTATAGACTTTGAAATTGTAATAAAGATCCTCCAAGATGCTTGTGACTTGTGACACCCCGGTCGGGCTGAGTTAGGCTATAATATTGTCAATTAATGTTCTTTAAGTTTCATTTTCCATCTATTTATGTTTAGTAAGTGTTAAAGAAACGAATTGGGTTAGTTGGCTTGCCTTGTCTTCACGAGAGGCGCCATCACGACGGGGTATGGAGATTGGGTTGTGACAAGTTGGTATCAGAGCCTAGGTTACTAGGTCTCACGAGTCATGAGCAGGTTTAGTAGTGTCTCGCAGATCGGTACGGAGACATCTGTATTAATCCTCGAGAGGCTACAGAACCTTTAGGAAAAACTTCACATTCTTGGAATTCTTATCGTGCGTACTTGATTCATCTTGAGATATAACTCTTGAAATCCCTTCCACACGTCTTTATGCGCACGTGATCGCTCAGTAATCTATGTGCCTTGATGGCTTGTGATTCCCCGATTGAGGGGCGAGAGGTAATCATTGTGAGTACATTGGACCAGTCTGGAGGACTTGAGGGCGGATCTTTGCCTATGGCCTGAGCACCGAGGTGCTGATTGTGTGAGCAAATGTTTTGAACTTATATGTTCAATATTGTCCCTATTAGTCGGAATGGCGGCTGGATATCCACGTGATCTTGGTAGCGACGAGGGAGCCTGCTGGATAATAAATGAACTGTTAAGTGTTCATTTCCTATTGTGATCTGTTATGTAGCCCTAAGTTATGGGCGCGTGAAGAATATTTTTGTATCTCCTAGTTGGAAAGTAAAGTGCAATACGTGTGGCGGTATGAGTTCAGACTTAGGAAGAATAAATTGACTGTGTTATGTGTATGATGGTGGAGGGTGTGCTGAAATGCTAAATTGAGACGAAGCAGGTGGGTTATCTCCTGCGGAGTGTTCTTGAGTGGTATGATCCTTACATGTCTGTTAGAAGATCCTATGTGTAATTGAAAGGTACGTGTTGTAATTTAAAGTCGATTAAGAGAGTTGACTCAGTTGATGTGGGAATGAATGCGAGGTTTGTAGAGAATGTTAGTGCTAGATGATCTGTGTATTCGCAAAACTTGTAAATGATTTGAGTTTGATCTCACTGTGGCATTGTGGCATCATTAGAGTAAAAGTGTTATGAGTTGTTAAGAGTGCCTTTATATATGGCTTCGAGCCAAGTTGAGGAGATTATTGTTGATCAACTGATTGCACTGTTATGTGCTATGTTGGTTCCGTTTCGAGGTATGTAGGCGGATCAGTTCGGGTTGTAGAAGTTGAGCCGTGGATTGCACGTGTGAAGGAAAATGTTTACACAGGTTATATGGTGCTTTCGTAAATGTGAGAAAATACTAGGATGTCTTGCGCTGCTATTGATAAAGAATGCTCAGTGTATAGAGAAGGAAGATGGTTGTTTGTATCTGTATGAGATCATGTTCTACGGTGTCAGAGTACTAATAAGGAATGAGTGGTTCCGTTCATTAAGGCAGGTAAATTACGGCTGTATAAGAGTGAATGACTCCCGAGAATGGTTTTATTGTGTTCGAGATTTTGCATGTAATAATCAGGTGTCTTAAGGTTGTGTGTGTGGCTAGAGACTGTGTTTTCATTAGAAAAGATCAAGACTTGTGGTATTTTATGTTAATTATGGGATTCTATGTATCCGTATTTGGAAGGTAATGGTAATTAATTCAGATTCACATGAAGTTCTTCAAAGTAAAACATTCTGGAATGTGGTATTTCTGGGAAATGTTTGAGAGGTTATTCAGTGGCCTTTGGGTCTTAGACAGTGTGGTCATATGTGCGAGTCTCGTATGGTAAACCTGGGTTCGGGTATTGTGGTGCTATGGCAAGGGAGAATATCAAATTAAAGATGAATCAGGAAGGAAATTGGATAAATAGAATAGCTTGATAATAAACCGAATTGGTATGGTAAGGATATGATTAATTCTTGTATGTGTTCGAGGTAATGAGCCTTACAGGTATTGTGCAGCAAAGAACTTGAGTGCTGGCAGTTTGCTTAGCTTGGTTTGGGTAGAAGGATTTAGTCCTGGTAGTTTAGCTTGTGCAATGGAATTGGAAGAGAGTTCTTGTTGAGTCTTTACCGTGATTTGGAGATGTATATATATGGTCTATGGGCATGCGAAGCGTGGAAAGTGTAGTGATTTCTCCTCTAGATGGGATTGATGGAGAGTTCTTGACTAGAGGAATACATAGATGTTTGTGGTTAGGAAAAAAAGGAGATGGATTTCTCATGTATCATAGTGTGTTATGGTATACGCGGTATGTTAGGGAGAATTGAGATTTGCGTGTTCAAGGTTATGGTTCAGTTCATAATGGGAAGTCATTAAATTCTTGAGGAGCACGGGCAGCTGCAGGTGAGTAAAGAATCGATCTTCAGATGATTAAGGAGATGGTATTGCTATTCTAGTGGTTTGACGGGGGTATATGTTCAGTAAAAAGGGTAAAGTGATGTAAACTGATGATACTTCAGTAGTATTGCTACATTTTTCTTATTGGATCAACTGCGGATATTTGAGTTTGTAGATGGCGCGTGGAAATTTTGAATATCTTTCGTGGTATGAATGGGTACTTGATGTGTGATATGTATTCATATGGCGGAATGTGGGGTCAGGTGTAGTGATTCATGTGTTATATGGAGTTGGATACTATGAGTTCTCGTGATCCGACTATGCAGTGGTTGTAGATCATGTGTATCGACACCGTTTAGCAGTTATTGGAAATTGGAGGTCCGAGTGGATCTTTCTTTGCTTGGTATGTTAAATTTGGTTTATGATATTAGATTGCAGACTGGTCGTCTTAGTGTCGGGTTGTCTAGACTATTGTGTTATGGGCTATGTCGGAATGTTGGGTGGCGAGGTGCATCAGATTATGTTTTCGCAAAGTGGTTTGTATTCCAAAGATTAGCGGATGGCTAGAAAGGATTGCTATCTAAATTGGGCCTTCGTGGCAGATGTCAGTGCATAGGTTTCTACCATTGATTCAGTTCCGGTATTGAGGGACTTTTTCGGATGCGTTTCTTGTGGCCGGGCATGCCACCGGGAGAGATTGTGGATTTCGGTATTTATTTGTTGCCGGGCACCGTATCGTACGGCTCTGGAAGGAGTTATAGTAGTGGGAGGAGCAACTTCAGGCTTCTTGGTATTGAGTTTGTTGGCAGGCCAATGTGGATATGTATTTAGTTTGAGTTAGCTTGGTTAGTCCCGAGTTGTATTGTTGAGGGATAGGTTGATTTGATTATCCTTGAACTGGTTGGTGATTTGGGGAGATCTACCAGTTGCTTTCTGTGTTGTGAGGCGTTATGATTGGTTGGATATGGGCACATGTGGTGAGGTTCAATTGAAGGTTCATAGAGGAAGTCGAGCGGGAAGAGTGATCGAGTGTTGCTCGGTATATGGGGTATTGGTTATGGTCTATTGGGTTACGTGTCATATGTTATTGGTTTCACCGTGGATGTAATGAGTTGCTTTGGTTTCAGACATCAAATGGACGTGGCTGTCAATTTTGAGCATAGCGACTTGAGGTGCTTAATGTGTAATAGTGTTCGGATAGGATCGCGCATTGTAGAGAGGCTACGTGGAGATTGGACCCTTCGGGGCAAATTCAGGTATTCTATTTCTATGATGTGAGATGGGGTCTCAGCCTTGTGTTGTGATGGTACTGAGGAATATGAGTTACAGCTCCTTCGTTTGAGTCATTTGTCATGATTTTAGTATGTTCGGACTGTTTCTCGTTGGTGCGTGTATTATGCAAGTGGATGCTTAGGCCTGTGTTGAGGTGTCATATCACCAGAGTGGTGTGTTAGAGTCGAGGTGATCGTTGGAGTCATTAATGAGTACGAGCATATTTGATTTCAGCTTGTTACAAAGATAACATCAAGGTTTGGCCTGAAAGTCTGTCGTGGTATTAGTCATATGAGAAATGGCTTCATGAATGGTTGATCTGAGAAATGGTTGCGGTCTATCGCGTGTTTATTTTATCGTTGGCAGTGTCGGAATAAGGATTTAGCTAATAAGAGGTTTCTATCGGTATTTGGTTATTGTGGGCAACTGCTGTGAGGAGAGGCTATCATTTCGAGTGTTTGGATAATTTAGTATGTCATATGATTTCACCTGAGGTGGAAGGTATGGGTTATTAATGTTAGTTCGGGTTTATTCTGAATATAGACATGAGGTTCTGATCTGGTGTATGATTTCGGGAAGTGCAATGTCGTTTATGGTTTAGATGGACTGTGAAATTCCAGCTATATTGTATTATCGGACCTATGCAAGATAGGTTGATGAGGGATCACCCCAGGGTATATGCTTGGTAAGGTCATTCAGCTATTCGGTTGCGTCTAGTACAACTCTGGGTACGCTCGAGGACGAGCGTTAGTTTAAGTTGGGGAGGATGTGACGACCCGACCCGAAGTCTCATGTGCTACTACTCTATTTTCTTCATTTATTGCTTTTTCATATTTCATTATCGGTATGTGGTGTGTGAGAGTTGATTTGGATTGGTTTTGATAAGAAATGTGACACTTAGTCTCTTTAAGGAAGGCTTAAGTTGGAAAAGTCAACCGAACGTTGACTTATGAGTTATAGGGCTCGGACGTGATTTCTGGTGATTCGGTTAGCTTTAGGAGGTGATTTGTGACTTAGTAGAGCGATCAAAATTGATTTTGGAGGTCCGGTGTATAATTAGGCTTGAATGGTCAAAGTTAGTATTTTTACGAATTCCAGTTGGTAGGTGAGATTTTGATCCGAGGGTCGGAATGGAATTTCAAGAGTTGCTGTAGCTTCGAAATGTGATTTTTGATGTGTGTGCAAAATTTCAGGTCATTCGGACGTTGTTTGGTCGGGTTTTTGATTGAAAGTGTATTTCGGAAGTTTTTAAGAAACTTAGGCTTGAATCCGATGGGATTTAATGGATTTAGCGTTGTTTGATGCGTTTTGATGATTGGAGCAAGATTGAATGATGTTATGGGATGTGTTGGTGGTTTTGGTTGAGGTCCCGGGGGCCTCGGGGTGATTTCAGATGGCTATCGGGAGGTTTGGAGTTGTGTTAATGCAGCAGAAAAATTGCAGAGATCTTTTGTTCTATGCGATCGCAGAGGGTTTCATGCGATCGCATAGAAGGAATTATGGGGGCTGTTTGGTTGTGCTATGTGATCGCGTACGGAGTGTTGCGATCTCGTAGAGTAATTTGAGACCCTGGAAATTTGTTCTATGTGATCGCATGAGGCTTATGCGATCGCATATGGTTAAATTTGGAGATGGAATTTTGTTCTATGCAATCGCATAGGGTTAGCTACAGTGCCGGAAATTTTGTTCTATGCGATCGCAGGATCACTAATGCGATCGCATAGTGTTAGCTACAGTACCTGGGCAGAATGTTTTAAAAGCTCATTTCCGCAATTTTGGGTTATTTTTCCTCCGTGGTTTACCATTTTGAGAGCTTCTTGGTGGAGATTAAAAAGGGATTCAAAGGGAATCGATTTGGAGGTAAGATTTTTGAACTAAAAACACGATTATATTGTGAAATTTTCTAGAAATTCATGGAAATTAAACCTAAAATTGATGAACTAGGGCTTGAGTTTTTTATATTTCAAATTGGGATTTGATAGGTCATTTGAGCTTGGATTTGGAAGTTCTTGGTATGCATGGACTCGTGGCGAGACGAGAAATCCAGTAATGTAAGTTTCGTAATTTTTCGAGAAGCGGGCCCGGGTCTCGGGTTTTGCTTGTTTCGAGGTTCTTGCTATAATTCGATTGTTTTCGATTGGGTATTGTCCCATTTGCATATTTTGATGTATTCGGTCTGTTTTTGGCTAGACTCGACGTGTGTGGAGGCCGATTTAAGGGGCAAAGGCTTCGTAGGTTTGAGATTTCGCCGGTTCGAGGTGAGTAATACTTGTGAATGATATCCTGAGGGTTTGGAACCCAGATTTTGCACATCATAGTGCTGTATTGTGGTGACTTGCACGCAGGCATGAGCGTGGGGTAGTGCACCATTGGGGATTGTGACTTAGTCCGTCTCGGTTATGGATTTTACTGCATAATTGTCTGAAACTTGCTTGATGCTATCTTGAATTGGGCTGATTGCCATGTTTTGGGCTTCGTGCAGATTACTTGAATCCTATAGGGGTTATTATCACTATTTTCATGAATACTTAGCATAATAAATGATTTCAGTCCTGAGTTAAACACTGTTTTGAAAAGCGCAGTCATATTGCTAATGTTTAAAGGCTCAAATTGCATGTTTCTAATAATTTAATTTAAATGCTATTACTTGACATTTGCTCGAGTGGCACATTTGCATGTTCTGGACTGAGGATGGATCGGGCTGCACGCCGTAGCAATGTTATGATGATATTGCGCTGGGCTGTAGGAGCCCCTGTGGAGTCTGAACCCCCACAGTGAGCGCGGGTACCCAAATGGATCGGGCTCCGTGCCGCAGCGGTCATGTGCATTGCATTGCATTCATGCATTCGTTCCTATTTGTACTACGTGGCATGATATTTAGCACTCACATATCATTGGCATACATGCTATTACTTGCCTTGTTGACCAGATACTCTGGTATTACATGTTAAGGAGTGCTGTGCCCAAGGGGTTGACTTATGTGCCGACTTGCGCTATCTGATATAGCATTCATATGTTTGACTGTTTGAAAAAGGATATTTGTAAACGAGATTTTTAACTGAGCTTGAGATTTTCTAAAGGATTTTCATAGTGTTACGGTTTTTCTCAAAGGGTTGCACTCTCTTTTATAGCATTTTCGAGTGCTCATACGTGTTTTCTTATCGCTCAGATATTATTCGCTCTTATTACCACTGAGTTGGATGTACTCACTTTACTCCCTAAACCTCGCGTGCAGTTGCAGGTATTGTTCACCCGGTAGCGGGTTAATAGCGGATTGAAGGTATTGCTATCATAGCTAAGCAAGGTGACTGCCGGCGTTTGCGGCACCGAGTTTCTTCTTCTTGATTTCCAGATTTTTACTCTATGTATTATAGACTTTGAAATTGTAATAAAGATCCTCCTAGATGCTCGTGACTTGTGACACCCCGGTCGAGCTGAGTTAGGCTATAATGTTGTTAATTAATGTTCTTTAAGTTGCATTTTCCATCTATTTATGTTTAGTAAGTGTTAAAGAAATGAATTGGGTTAGTTGGCTGGCTTTGTGTTCACGAGAGGGGCCATCACGACCGGGTATGGAGATTGGGTTGTGACATACACAATATAAACATAATCCGAGTCCAATAGTTCATACCTGATGAAGCCCCTTCGAATCCTCTTAAAAATCGCCCAAGAAAACGCCTAAGCCGAAGTCCAAATATTTTTTTTCTCTTTCAAATTCGTGAACCACTGTTCACTTAAACCGAGACTATTTTTCCGCTTCTGCGGTTAATATGCCGCACATGCGGTAACCGAGTATGCGACCAAACGATCGCTTCTGCGATCTCACTTAAATTCCCCCGGATCGCTTATGCGGTCTAGAACCGCTTCTGCGGTCGACGCATTTGCGAATCCATGTCCGCTTCTGCGGAAAACCCTAGTCCCTCAAGGACCGCTTCTGCGACTAATACGCCGCATCTGCGGAACTTCTTATGCCGTCCCTTTTCCGCAGATGCGGAAATGACAGAACCAACAAACTTCAAACATGCAACAAACTCCGAATTCTCTGTTTAACCACCCGAATTCACCCCGAGGCCTCCGTGACCTCAACAAAAAGCACAGATATGACCTATTACCTTATTCAAACTTGCTCGAATCATCGAAACATTACCGTTAACACCAAAATCATCAAATTTCACCAAATCAAAGCCTAAGCTTATCAAATTCTTCCGAAATTTACATTCGATCAAAAACTCGACCTAACCACCTCTGAATGGCCTAAAACTTTGCACACATATCCGAAATCACCTAACGAAACTATAGCAACTCTTGGAATTCCATTTCGACCCTCGGATCAAAATCTCAACTATCAACCGAAATTTGCCAAAATCCAAACTTCGCCAATTCAAGCATATTTCTACACCGGACCTCCAAATTCAATTCCGATCACACTCCGAAGCCTCAAATCATCCCCCGAATCTAACCGAATCATCTGAAATCACATTCGAGCCCTCTAACTCACAAGTCAATATCCAGTTGACTTTTTCCAAACCAACCTTTCCTTAAAAAGACTAAATATCTCATTTCTTTTCAAAATCATTCCAAATCAACTCTCATACACCACATACCGATAATGAATATGAAGAAGCAATAATTGAGGAAAAAGGAGCAACAACACATGAGACGACGGGTCGGGTCATCACAATCCTTGGATGACCAGTGGTACTTCACTATATAGTAAATGAAGGATCCTTGGATGACCAATGGTACTTTCGGTATTATGAATTAATTTGGGGATAACTTGGTAGTTTTGTTGTTATATAGGTGTCTAAGTTAAAACACCATGTGGCTATAATTTTTACCTCGCCATTTTGCTGCTTTGTCTTAGTCGTTCCATCTGTCATGTTTTGCATTTCTCTTTCGTATGCTTCAATGTCTTTATCCGGCTGAGTTTTTCTCTTTCCTCCTTTTCCTTAACTTTTTGCTTAGTTTTTGGTTTTAGTGATTTGATTTCTTTTTAATTTTATCTCTTATCATTTGGGTCTTCTGAAGATGAACACTGTTTTTTTGTTTTGTACTGCTCCGAGGAATTAGTCACCTTCTTTCCATTGACCTCAGCATGCATGTGTTTCGTTCTTGTTTTACAGTAAAGTTATGGACATTTTAAGTTTTTGGGTGGTTTTTTTCTCCAATTACCTTCTGCTGAGTTTTAAATTGAAACGAAGAGATAAATGTAACTTATTATCGAAAGTAAAGAAATAAATATGACCATTTTTGGTAGTTTTATAAAGATAAATAAACTACCTCTAAAGTGAACATAATAGGCTAATGCGAGAAAATAACTCTCAAAATACCACTCCCCTCCCTTCCCTTTCATGGAAAAAAATCATCCAGAATTACTTTTTCCACGGAACAGGCTTCACCATTTCTGATTAAAACCTCTACCTTCTACTGCTTTACCATTAATGGAGAGAGTGCTAGTGAAGGATAACCGTAGGATCATTTTTTGATTCAATGGCTATCATTCTCCCTAACTCTATATTTATACAAACGGTATTTCATTTTAACTATATAATAAATGAAGGACCCTTTGATGATAAAAAGTACTTTGCTATATAATAAGTGAAGGATTCTTTGATGAACAAGGGTACTTTCGGTATTATGAATTAATTTGATAATTTTTTTTTCCATGTGTCTAAGTTAAAACACCACGTGGCTATGATTTTTACCTCACCCTTTTGCTGCTTTGTCTTCTTCTTTCCATCTTTCAAGTTTTGCATTTCTCTTTCGTATGCTTCAATGTCTCTTTTCAGGTGAGTTTTTCTCTTACCTCCTTTTCCTTAACTATTTGCTTAGTTTTTGGTTTTAGTGATTTGATTTATCTTTAATTTTATCTCTTTTCATTTGGGTCTTTTGAAGATCAACACAATTTTTTATTTTGTACCATTACGAGAATTAGACACCTTCTTTCCATTTTCCTCTGCATGCATGTGTTTCGTTCTTGTTTTACAATAAAGTTTTGGACATCTTGAATTATTGGGTGGTTCTATTCTCGAGTTATCTTCTGGTGAGTTTTAAGTCAAAAGGAAGAGATAAATATAACTTATTTTCGAAATTAAAGAAATAAATATGACCATTTGCGGTAGTTTTATAAAGATAAATAAACTATCCCTAAATTGAACATAATAAGCTAATGCGAGAAAATAACTCTTAAAATACCACTCCCCTCCCTTCTCTTTCATGGAAAAAAATCATCCAGAATCATGTTTTTCACAGAACAGGCTTTACCATTTTTGATTAAAACCTCTACCTTCTACTGCTTTACCATTAATTGAGAGAGTTCTAGTGAAGGATAACTGTAAGATCATTTTTTGATCCAACGCCTATCTTTCTCCCTTACTCTCTATTTAAAGCAATGGCATCTCGTTTTAACTATATAATAAGTGAAGGATCCTTGGATGACCAAGGGTACTTTACTATATAATGAGTGAATGGTCCTTGGATGACTAAGGATACTTTCGGTATTATGAATTAATTTGAGAATAACTTGGTAATTTTCTTTTATCTAGGTGTCTAAGTTAAAACACCACGTGGCTATAAGTTTTGCCTCAACCTTTTGCTGCTTTGTCTTCTTCTTTCCATCTTTCAAGTTTTGCATTTCTCTTTCGTATGCTTCAATGTCTTTATCCGGCTGAGTTTTTCTCTTTACTCCTTTTCCTTAACTTTTTGCTTAGTTTTAGGTTTTAGTGATTTAATTTCTCTTTAATTTTATCTCTTATCATTTGGGTCTTCTGAAGATGAATACTATTTTTTGTTTTGTACTACTACGAGGAATTAGACACCTTCTTTTTATTATCCTCAGCATGCATGTGTTTCGTTTTTGTTTTAAAATAAAGTTTTGGACATCATAAATTTTGGGTGGTTTTTTTCTCCTTTTACCTTCTGGTGAGTTTTAAATCGAAACGAAAAGATAAATGTAACTTATTTTCGAAAGTAAAGAAATAAATATGACCATTTCGGTAGTTTTATAAAGATGAATAAACTACCCCTAAAATGAACGTAATAGGCTAATGCGAGAAAATAACTCTCAAAATACCAGCCCCCTCCCTTCCCTTTCATGGAAAAAAATCATCCAGAATCATGTTTTCTACATAACAGGCTTCACCATTTCTGATTAAAACCTCTACTTTCTACTGCTTTACCATTAATGGAGAGAGTGCTAGTGAAGGATAACTGTAGGATCATTTTCCGATCCAACGGGTATCTTTCTCCCTTACTCTCTATTTAAACTAACGGTATCTCGTTTTAACTATATAATAAATGAATGATCCTTGGATGACCAAGGGTACTTCGCTATATAATAAGTGAAGGATTCTTGGATGACCAAGGGTAATTTCGGAATTACAAATTAATTTGGGGATAACTTGGAATTTTTTTTATCCATGTGTCTAAGTTAAGATGCCACGTGGCTATGATTTTTACCTTGCCATTTTGCTGCTTTGTCTTCTTCTTTCCATCTCACAGTAAGATTTCAAGTTTTGCATTTCTCTTTTGTATGCTTCAATGTCTCTCTTCAGGTGAGTTTTTCTCTTTCCTCCTTTTCCTTAACTTTTTGCTTAGTTTTTGGTTTTAGTGATTTGATTTCTCTTTAATTTTATCTCTTATCATTTGGGTCTTCTGAAGATGAATACAGTTGTTTATTTTGTACTGTTACGAGGAATTCGACACCATCTTTCCATTTTCCTCAGCATGCATGTCTTTCGTTCTTGTTTTATAATAAAGTGCTGGACATATTAAATTTTTGGGTGGTTTTTTTCTCCAGTTACCTTCTGGTGAGTTTTAAATTGAAACGAAGAGATAAATGTAACTTATTTTCGAAAGTAAGAAATAAATATGACCATTTTCGGTAGATTTATAAAGATAAATAAACTACCCCTAATGTGAACAAAATAGGCTAATGCGAGAAAATAACTATCAAAATACCACTCCCCTCCCTTTTCTTTCATGGAAAAAAATCATCCAAAATCATGTTTTCCACAGAATAGGCTTCACTATTTCTGATTAAAACTTCTACCTTCCACTGCCTTACCATTAATGGAGAGAGTGCTAGTGAAGGATAACCATAAGATCATTTTTTGATCCAACGGCTATCTTTCTCCCTTGCTCTCTATTTAAACCAATGGTATCTCGTTTTAACTATATAATAAGTGAAGGATCCTAGGATGACTAAGGGTACTTTATTATATAATAAGTGAAGGGTCCTTGGATGACCAAGGGTATTTTTGGTATTATAAATTAATTCGGGGATAACTTGATAATTTTTTTATTCTGATTTCTATGTTAAAACACCACGTGGCTATAATTTTTACCTCGCACTTTTGCTGCTTTGCCTTCTTCTTTCCATCTTTCAAGTTTTGCATTTCTCTTTCGTATGCTTAAATGTCTTTATCCGGCTGAGTTTTTCTCTTTCCTCCTTTTCCTTGACTTTTTGCTTAGTTTTTGGTTTTAGTGATTTGATTTCTCTTTAATTTTATCTCTTATCATTTGGATCTTCTGAAGATGAATACTATTTTTTGTTTTGTACTACTACGAGGAATTAGACACCTTCTTTCCATTTTCCTCAGCATGCATGTGTTTCAAACTTGTTTTACAACAAAAAATTGGACATCTTAAATTTTTAGGTGGTCTTTTCTCCAGTAACCTTCTGGTGAGTTTTAAATCGAAACAAAGAGATCAATGTAACTTATTTTCGAAAGTAAAGAAATAAATATGACCATTTTCGGTATTTTTATAAAGATAAATAAACTACCTCTAACGTGAACAAAATAGGCTAATGCGAGAAAATAACTATCAAAATACCACTTCCCTCCCTTCTCTTTCATGGAAAAAAATCATCCAGAATCATGTTTTCCACAGAATAGGCTTCACCATTTCTGACTAAAACTTCTACCTTCCACTGCCTTACCATTAATGGAGAGAGTGCTAGTGAAGGATAACCGTAAGATCATTTTTTTGATCCAACGGCTATCTTTATCCCTTACTCTCTAGTTAAACAAATGGTATCTCGTTTCAACTATATAATAAGTGAAGGATCCTAGGATGACTAGGGGTACTTTATTATATAATAAGTGAAGGGTCCTTGGATGACCAAGGGTACTTTCGGTATTATGAATTAATTTGGGGATAACTTGGTAATTTTTTTAATCCATGCGTCTAAGTTAAAAAACCACGTGCCTATAATTTTTACATCTCCCTTTTGTTGTTTTGTCTTCTTCTTTCCATCTCACAATAAGATATCAAGTTTTGCATTTCTCTGTCGTATGCTACAATGTCTCTCTTCAGGTGAGTTTTTCTCTGTCCTACTTTTCCTTAACTTTTTGCTTAGTTTTTGGTTTTAGTGATTTGGTTTCTCTTTAGTTTTATCTCTTATCATTTGGTTCTTCTGAAGATGAACATTGGTTTTTATTTTGTACTGTTACGAGGAATTAGACACCTTCTTTTCATTTTCCTCAGCATGCATGTGTTTCGTTCTTGTTTTACAATAAACTTTTGGACATCTTAAATTTTTGGGTGGTTTTTTTTGTCGAGTTATATTCTGGTGAGTTTTAAATCGAAACGAAGAGATAAATGTAACTTATTTTCGAAAGTAAAGAAATAAATATGACCATTTTCGGTAGTTTGATAAAGATAAATAAACTACCACTAATGTGAACATAATAGGCTAATGCGAGAAAATAACTCTCAAAATACCACTCCCCTCCCTTCTCTTTCATGGAAAAAAATCATCCAGAATAATGTTTTCCGCAGAACAGGCTTCACCATTTCTGATTAAAACCTCTACCTTCCACTGCTTTACCATTAATGGAGAGAGTGCAAGTGAAGGATAACCGTAAGATAATTTTTTGATCCAACGGCTATCTTTCTCCCTTACTCTCTATTTAAACCAATGGTATCTCATTTTAACTATATAATAAGTGAAGGATCCTTGGATGATCAAGGGTACTTTACTATATAATAAGTAAAGGGTCCTTGGATGACCAAGGGTACTTTTAGTATTATGAATTAATTTGAGGATAACTTGGTAATTTTTTTATCCATGAGTCTAAGTTAAAACACCACGTGGCTATAATGTTTACATCGCCCTTTTGCTGCTTTGTCTTTTTCTTTCCATCTTTTAAGTTTTGTATTTCTTTTTCATATGCTTCAATGTCTTTATTCGGCTGTGTTTTTCGCTTTCCTCCTTTTCCTTAACTTTTTCCTTAGCTTTTGATTTTAGTGATTTGATTTCTCTTTAATTTTATATGTTATCATATCGGTCTTCTGATGATGAACACTATTTTTTTGTACTGCTACGAGGAATTAGTCACCTTCTTTCCATTTTCCTCAGCATGCATGTATTTCGTTCTTGTTTTACAATAAAAATTTGGACATCTTAAATTTTTGGCTGGTTTTTTTCTCCTGTAACCTTCTGGTGAGTTTTAAATTGAAACAAAGAGATAAATGTAACTTATTTTCGAAGGTAAAGAAATAAATATGACCATTTTTGGTAGTTTGATAAAGATAAATAAACTACCCCTATTGTGAACATAATAAGCTAATGCGAGAAAATAACTCTCAAAATACCACTCCCGTCCCTTCTCTTTCATGGAAAAAAATTATTCAGAATAATGTTTTCTGCAGAACAGGCTTCACCATTTCTGATTAAAACCTCTACCTTCTACTGCTTTACCATTAAAGGAGAGAGTGCTAGTGAAGGATAACCATAGGATCATTTTTTGATCCAATGGCTATCTTTCGCCCTTACTCTCTATTTAAACTAAGGGTATCTCGTTTTAACTATACAATAAATGAAGGATCCTTGGATGACCAAGGGTACATTGCTATATAATAAGTGAAGAATTCTTGGATGACCAAGGGTACTTCGGCATTATGAATTAATTTGGGGATAACTTGGTAATTTTTTATCCATGAGTCTAAGTTAAAACACCACGTGGCTATAATGTTTATATCGCCCTTTTGCTGCTTTGTCTTTTTCTTTCCATCTTTCAAGTTTTGTATTTCTTTTTCGTATGCTTCAATGTCTTTATTCGGCTGTATTTTTCTCTTTCATCCTTTTCCTTAACTTTTTGCTTAGTTTTTGGTTTTAGTGATTTGATTTCTCTTTAATTTTATCTGTTATCATATCGGTCTTCTGAAGATGAACACTATTTTTTTTTGTACTGCTACAAGGAATTAGACACCTTCTTTTCATTTTCCTCAGCATACATGTGTTTTGTTCTTTTTATACAATAAAGTTTGGGACATCTAAAATTTTTGGGTGGTTTTTTTGTCAAGTTACATTCTGGTGAGTTTTAAATCGAAACGAAGAGATAAATGTAATTTATTTTCGAAAGCAAAGAAATAAATATGACGATTTTCGGTAGTTTGATAAAGATAAATAAACTACCCCTAATGTGGACATAATAGGCTAATGCAAGAAAATAACTCTCAAAATATGTGACGACCCGGCCCGTCGTCACGTGAGTTACCGCCTCGTTTCTCCCATATTATGTTCCTCTATGATTTAATATCAGTCTTGGAAGGAAGAATATTTTGGAAAAGACAATCGAAAGTTGACTATATAGTTAGAGGGCTCGGATATGAGTTCCGGTGGTTCAGTTAGCTTCGGGGGATGATTTCTAACTTAGGAGTGACATTACAATCGGATTTGGAGGTCCGGTGTAGAATTATACTTGAATTGGCGAAGTTTGAATTTTGGCAAATTCTGGTTGATAGGTGAGATTTTGATCTGAGAGTCGGAATGGAATTCCGAGAGTCGCAATAGCTTCGTTAGGTGATTTTCGATATGTGTGCAAAATTTGGGGTCATTCGGACGTCGTTTGGTCGAGTTTTTGATCGAATGTGATTTTCGAAAGTTTTAGTTTAACTTAGGCTTGAATCAGTGATGAATTGATGATTTTTGCGTTGTTTGACATGTTTTGATGATTGGAATAAGTTCGTATGATGTTTTGGGGTAGGTTGATATTTTTGGTTGAGGTCCTGGGGGCCTCGGGGTGATTTCGGATGATCAAACGGGCTAATTTTGAATTTGGAAGGTAGCAGATTTTTCAGCTGTGTGTTGCAGAAAGTTTCTTCAGTGTGTTCGCGTGGGGTGTAACTCGAACGCGTAGAGTAAATTGGAGGGGCTTGGAAATTAGCCTTCGCGTTCGCGTAAGTATGGCCGCGTTCGCGTAGTTATGGAATTTGGGTATTTACGTACGCATGAAGAGGAACGCGTTCGCGTAGGCCTGTGAGGTTGGCCATCCCGTTCGCGGAAGGAAGCCACGCGTTCGCATAGAAGAGGTATGGGGCAAGATTGGTCTGTTCAGTGCGTCCACGATGGATGGTACACGTTCGCGTAGTAAGGAGAAATTTGAACATCGCGTTCGCGTTCAACTGTACGTGTTCGCGTAGAAGAAATAACTGGACGTCAGAATGGTTTTAAGGGATATTTCATCCGCGACCTATTTCATATTTCCTCTATTTTTGCACCACCTTGAGAGCTATTTGGTAGAGTTTGAAGGGGATTTTGATGGAAAGTGATTGGACGTAAGTCTCGTGGCCTAGAAACACCATTTAATTAAAGATTCATCCTTTAATTCTTAGAAATTTGGGTAAAAATTAAAGAAACTAGGGCTTGGTTTTTGGAAAATTAAATTTGGAAATTGAAGGGGCATTTGAACTTCGATTTTGATGAATTTTATATGTACAGACTCGTGGCGTGACGAGAAATCCGGTGATGTGAATTTCGTAATTTTTCGAGAAGCGGTCCCGGGGCTCGGGTTTTGCCAACTTCATATTTTTGGGTGTTTTTCGATTTCTTTCAATTGGGTTATGTCCGATTAGCTTATTATAACTCATTCTTTGTGGTTTTGGTCAGATTCTACGCACGAGGAGGTTGATTTGCGAGGGAAGCGCAAGGAGAGGTAGGATTTCGGCCGGCTTGAGGTGAGTAATGGTTATGAATGATGCACTGAGGGTTTGCAACCCCGTAATTGCACTATGTGGTGCTATGTTGATATGAGAAACGTGCTGTATGATGAGCGTGGTGATGTTACTGCTAGGGATTTGGACTCGGTCCATCTCGATTTATGACTCTACTGTACTTTTGACGGAGACTGAGCTTATACCCGTATATTGTGGGCTAGTTGCCATGTTTGGGGCCTTGTGCCGATTTATAGAACCCTTAGGGGAGCCTGTTAAGCTAATTGACCACACTTTACCTGTTGAACACATACTCTCAGTCATGTCCATAATTGTAAAATATAATATGAACCGGTCTTAGTAATTTGCACTCTAAATGAGCAATACCTAGGGATGTATACCCTGTGTTAGTTGAGTGGGCCCGAGAGGCCAAGTCTATATTGACTGAGAGGGGTCAAGGACCCCATAGTGAGGGTATTTGATATATACCGGATCAGGCTGCACGCCGCAGCAATATATACATATACATGTATGGATCGGACTGCACGCCGCAGTAGTATATTATATGGATTGGATTGCACGCTGCAGTCATATATTATATGGATCGGACTACATGCCGCAGTGATATATTATATGGATCAGACTGCACGCCGCGGTATTATAGCGCTTGGGCTGAAGGAACCCCTCCAGAGTCTGCACACGTCCCTAACGAGCGCAATCGACTATTACTGGACCGGGCTGCGTGCTGCAGCATTATATACTATATGGGATCGGGTTGCACGCCGCAACAGTATTAGGTGTGGATCGGGCTACACGCCACAACAATATTTATAAACTTGTTGGACTATAGGAGATTTTTACCAGTTTTTCCCTGATTAGCGGATATTTACTGCCTTTACTGTTGGTTATAGAACTGTGTAGTGTTCTTACATGATTTCTTACTTTCAGTTGGCATTTATTGCTATTACTCACTGAGTTGGAGTACTCACTTTACTCCCTGCACCTTGTGTGCAGATACAGGGATCCCGGAGGCATAACTGAGGTTATTGCTGCTGCCTAGCCAGATGTCAGAGTTATCGAGGTAGCTGCCAGCGTCCGCGGGACCCGATTTCTCCTCTTATCTTTCTTTTACTTCCGCATCTAGATCTCGTTTTGAATAGGATATTATTCAGTTGTATCTAGAGGCTCTGACTTGTGACGCCAGATCTGTTATGGGCTGTTTTTACTATTATTATGGTTTCCGCACAGTTTCTATTACTATTGATCTGAGAATTTTTGCTTAATTAGTGTTCTAAAGTTAATAACTGGCAAAGAGCTTTTGTAAACTTGGGTTGGAAATGTTCTAAAGGTCGGGCTTGCCAAACAAGGTATTGGGCGCCATCACGACCGGGGTTAAGGTCGTGACAAGTTGGTATCAGAGCCTAGGTTACCAGGTCTCGCGAGTCATGAGCCGGTTTAGTAGAGTCTCGCGGATCAATATGGAGACGTCTGTACTTATCCTCGGGAGGCTGCAGAACCTTTAGGAAAAACTTCATATTCTTGAAATTCTTGTCGTGCGACTTTGTTGATCCGAGAACTAAACTTCTGTATTCTATTCTCTCGCAGATGGCGAGAACACGTACTACCGGACGTGGCAGATGACCACCATTACCACCCACTAGAGGCCGTGGAAACGGCCGTGGTCGTGGTCGAGGTAGAACAGTAGGGGAAGCACCAGTTGACCTACCAGTTGCCCCCATTCAGGATCAACCTCCACTTGTAGAGACTCCAGCAGCACCTGCTCAGGCACCAGCTGTGCCTATTGTGATTCTGGGTCTTCAGGAGGCCCTAGCTCAGATTTATCGATTTGCACTGGTCTGGCTCACGCAGTCTCGGCCACTACCGCCGCAGCTACATCTCAGATCGGGGGAGGTCATCAGACCCCGCAGCTCGTACTCCTGAGCAGGTAGTGCAGGGTTTGCAGACACTAGAGATGCCACCAGTTCAGCAGGTTACCCCAGTTCAGCCAGTTGCCCCAGTTCAGCCGGTTGCCCAGGTTCAGGGAGATGGGGTTACAGTGATGCCAGACGATGAACAGCGTCGTCTTGAGAGGTTCAGCAGGCTCTCACCTCCTACTTTAAGCGGTATTCTGGGCGAGGATGCCCAGGGTTTTCTCGACAAGTATCGACGTATGCTTAGGAAATCAGGGATCCTAGAGTCGAGTGGGGTATCATTTACCACCTTTCAGTTCTCAGGAGCAACCTTTACATGGTGGGAGGCATATGAGCGGCGTAGGCAGAAAAGTACAGCGTCGTTGTCATGGCAGGAGTTCTCCACTACCTTTCTGGAGAAGTGGGTACCACGGTCGTAGAGAGAGGAGCTTCGTAGGCAGTTTGAGTGGCTTCGTCAGGGAGATATGTCTGTGACACAATATGAGGTGACATTCTCAGAGTTGGCTCGTTATGCTCCATGGATGGTTGCGACTGATCAAGAGAGGATTAGACGGTTTGTGGACGGTCTCATTTATCCCATCTGTATTCTGATGACGCGAGAGAGGATCCTGAGCCATACCTTCGAGGATGCAGTGGATATTGCTCGTGATATTGAGACGACTCGCCATCAAAAGAGAGAGAAGAGAGAGGCCAAGAGGCCTTGAGGATCAGGTAGCTTCAGTCGTGCTCCGTCTAGGGGCAAGGTTCAGCAGAGCAGAGGTCATTCTTTCAGGCCTCCTCAGCCAGCTCGCTCAGAGTACCGTGAGTCACCTTCTGGTCGGGGTTATCAGGGCTCTCAGCAGAGTCAGCAATCTCTTAGTGCACTTCCACCGCAGAGTTTATCTCATGCCCCATCTGTTCAGGGTTCATCAAGTTCAACAGCTAGCCATTCTAGCACGAGAGGCTCCCTT
Source organism: Nicotiana glauca (assembly GCA_026770625.1). Taxonomy (NCBI): domain Eukaryota; kingdom Viridiplantae; phylum Streptophyta; class Magnoliopsida; order Solanales; family Solanaceae; genus Nicotiana; species Nicotiana glauca. The sequence continues at coordinate 27,076 of MU730506.1, forward strand.
CAGTCCCAGTTCCCAGCACCTGGGAGTTGCTATGAGTTTGGAAAGTTCGGGCATATGCGGAGGGAGTGTCCCGGCTGTGCATCCAGTTCATCTCAGCAGAGGAGCCATCCCATATTATCTGGCCCAGTATCTTTAGCACCCGCCCAGCCAGCTAGGGGTGAGGGACAGGCGGCTAGGGGTCGCCCCAGAGGGGGAGGTCGATCGGGTGGTGGTCAGGCTCGATTCTATGCTCTTCAGGGCCGGTCAGATGCTATTGCTTCGGATGTTGTTATCAGAGGTATTATTTCAGTCTGCCACAGGGATGCCTCAGTTTTATTTGATCCCGGTTCTACTTATTCCTTTGTATCGTCATATTTTGCTCATCACTTGGGTACGACCCGAGGTGTCTTGCTTTACCTGTGCATGTATCTACCCCGGTGGGCGATACTATCATTGTGGACCACGTATATCAGTCATGTCTTGTTACTATTGGGGGTCTGGAGATCCGAGTTGACTTTCTGCTATTGAGCATGGTAGATTCCGATGTTATTCTAGGCATGGATTGGCTATCTCCGTGCCATGCTATTCTAGACTGTCACGCCAAGACAGTCACATTGGCTATGCCAGGTATTGCGAAGATTAAGTGGCATGGTATGACTGATTATGTACCCAACAGGGTAATCTCTTTCTTGAAGGCCCAGTGGATGGTTGGGAAGGGATGTTTATCATATTTGGCATTTGTGAGAGATGTTGGAGCTGAAGCTCCTAGCCTTGATTCTGTTCCCTTTGTGAGGGATTTTCCGGATGTGTTTCCAGTGGACCTGCCGGGGACGCCACCAGACAAGGATATTGATTTCGGTATTGACCTGGTGCTGGGCACTCAACCTATCTCTATTCCTCCATATCATATGGCAGCAGCTGTGTCACGACCCCAAACCCAATCGTGATGGCGCCTAACACAACTGCTAGGCAAGCTCGACCATTTACACTCTTAACCCGAGGATAAAGCTCAAAAGAAATTATTTAAAAATCATTTAACAGTAATGAAGCTAAAAGATTAAACTGGTAGATAGATATAAGCTGAATATCACGATAACACGGAATATACTCCCAAAGACCTGGGGGTCATGAGTCTAGAGCCTCTACCAAATACAGAGTAATAAGACTTAAGTAATACAATGTTTAAAGCAGCGGAAAGATAATAAAAGGGGTAGGGGAGGACTTCGGGTCCTGCGGACGTCAGGCAGCTACCTCGACAACTCCGAAAATGCTCTGAATAGAGCAAAAACTCAGCTAAACTCCCGAGGTACCTGGATCTGCACACATGGTGCAGGGAGTAAAGTGAGTACTTCCAACTCAGTGGTAATAGACATGTATAATGACTGATAGTAAGAAATCCCGAAATATAAAATGCAAAGCTATAACCAATTTTCCAACACATTTAACCTGAGGAGATTGATTCAAGAGGGAAAAGCTTAGCGGACTAGTCTTCAGCCGGCTTGAGGTAAGTAATAGATGTAGATGATGGCCTAAGGGTTTAAAACCCCGGTATATCACACTGTGATGCTATATTGAGACGAGACACGTACTCTACGGTGAGTGCGGGGTCGATTGTGGTTGGGGACTATGGCTTAGTCTGCCCGAGTGATGTTGTACTGTGTTGTTGGCTAGAAATTAGCTGGTAAACCTCCTACTTGGATGGTTATGGATATATTTGGGCAGCGTGCCGGTTATTTGGACCCCGTAGGGATTATTACCACCGTTTCCATGATGTATTGCATGTTTTCACGATATCAGTCCTGAGTTAAACATTGTCACTAAAAGGCTAGTAAAATTCTAAGGTTTTAAACACCTAATTTATGACTTCTGATAATTGGAACTAAAAATGGTAAATTTGACTATGCCCATGTGCCATGAATGCATATAGATGGACTGATAGTGGATCGGGCTGCGCACCGCTGCGTATTTTACGATGATATTGCTCTTGGGTTGAAGGAGCCCCTTCAGAGTCTGAACCCCTACAGTGAGCACGGGTACCCAAATGGATCCGGCTGCGCGCCGCAGCGGTCATGTGCATTCCATTACATTCATGCATTGATATCTATCTACTCTATCTATTTCTACTTGTTGTTTTTACACTGTTAAATGTGTAGGAGTACTGCTTGTAGCTTTACAATGTTATATATTGGGATTTCCTACTGGTAGTCATTATACATGTCTATTACCATTGAGTTGGAAGTACTCACTTTACTCCCTGCACCATGTATGCAGATCCAGGTACTTCGGGAGTTAGCTGAGCTTGTGCTGATTTCAGAGTTGTTCGGAGTTGTCGAGGTAGCTGCCTGACGTCCGCAGGACCCGACTCCTCCCCTATCCCTTTTTATTATCTTTCTGTAGATTTTAGACTATGTATCTATGGAGTCTTATAACATTGTACTATTAGAGGCTCTAGACTCATGACCCCCAGGTCTTTGGGAGTGTTTTCAGCATTATCTTGACATTCGGCTTATTTCCTTCTATAAATCAAAACTATTTGCTTGTGATTGAAAAACAATATTCCTTTGAATGGTTTTGAGCTTTATGCTCGGGTTGAGAGTAAAAATGGTCGGGCTTGCCTAGCAGTTGAGTTGGGCGCCATCACGATCGAGTTTGGGGTCGTGACAAGTTGGTATGAGAGCCTAGGTTACTAGGCCTCATGAGTCATGAGCCGGTTAGTAGAGTCTCGTGGATCGGTACGGAGACGTCTGTATTTATCCTCGAGAGGTTGCAGAACCTTTAGGAAACACTTCATATTCTTGAACTCCTGACGTGCGGCTTTGTTGTTCCGAGAACTAAACTTTTGTATTCTATTCTCTCGCAGATGGTGAGAACACGTGCTACCGTACGTGGAGGACGACCACCATTGCCACCTGCTAGAGGCCGTGGGCGCGGCCGTGGTCGTGGTCGAGGTAGAGCAGCAGGGGCAGTACCACTTGACCCACCAGTTGCCCTTATTCAGGATCAGCCTCCAGCTGATGATGCTCCAGCAGCACCCGTACGGGCACCGACAGTGCCCATCATGATTTCTGATCTTTAGGAGGCTTTAGCTCAGATCTTATCTATCTGCACTTGTCTGGCTCTAGCAGTTTCAGCCTCTACTACCGCAGCTACTTCTCAGACCGGGGGTGGTCATCAGGCCCCCGCAGCCCGTACACCCTAGCAGGTTGTGTAGGGATTACAGACACCAGAGACAGCCCCAGCTCAGCCAGTTGCACTGGTTGTGCTAGTCGCACTAGCTCCAGGGTATGTTGTTCTAGTGATGCCAGACGACGAGCAGCGTCGGCTAGAGAGGTTTGGTAGACTTCAGCCTCCGACATTTAGCGGTACTGAGGGCAAGGATGCCCAGAGATTTCCGGACAAGTGTCAGCGGATGCTTCGCACTACAGGGATCTTAGAGTTGAGTGGAGTGTCTTTTACCACCTTCCAGTTTTCAGGGCCTACATTGACATGGTGGGAGGAATTTGAGAAGCGTAGGCCTGCGGGAGCAGCACCCCTTACTTGTCAGCACTTCTCCACTCTCTTGTTGGAGAAGTATGTGCTGTAGTCTCGCAAAGAGGAGCTGCACTAACAGTTGAGTGGTTGATCCAGGGTGATATGACAGTGACCCAGTATGAGTTGAGGTTCACGCAGTTGGCTAGACATGCTACTTGGATGATTCCGATAGATCGGGAGAGGATCAGGAGGTTTGTGGATGGCCTCAACTATTCGATTCGCATTTTGATGACTAGGGAGAGGGTGGTAGCAGCTTCATTTGAGGAGGTAGTTGATATGGCTTGCCATATCGAGACAGATCGTCGTCGGGAGCGAGAGGAGAGGGAGGCCAAGAGGCATCGAGGTTTAGGTAGCTACAGTGGTGCTCCATCTAGGGGCCAGTTCCAGCAGGGCAGAGGTCATTCTTTCAGGCCTCCTCAGACAGGTCGCCCAGAGTACAGTGGGGCTTCTTCTGGCCTTGGCCGTCAGGGATATCAGCAGGGCCAGTCTTCACTTAGTGCCCTTCTAGCTCAGAGTTCTACTTCTGCCTCTTCAGCCCAGGGCTCATCTATAGCGAGGGGTTCCCTTCAGTCCCCTTTTCCAGCTCCGGGTAGTTGTTATGAGTGTGGTGAGTTTGGCCACATGAGGAGACAGTGTCCTCATCTTCATAGTGTTCGGTCTCGGCAGAGGGATCAACCAATGTAGTGGTCGATGCTTTGAGTCGGAAGGCGGTTAGTATGGGCAGATTGGCGTATATTCCAATTGGGGAGAGGCCCTTTGCAGTTGATGTCCATGCTTTGGCCAATCGGATGGTGACGTTGGATATTTCGGAGCCTAGACGGGTGTTGGCTTGTGTGGTCTCTCAGTCTTCCTTATATGACCGCATTCATGAGCGCCAGTATGATGATCCACATTTGCTTTTCCTTAAGGACAAAGCTCAGCATGATGATGCTAGGGATATGACGATCGATAGTGATGGTGTGTTGAGGATGCAGGCCGGATTTGCGTGCCTAATGTGGACGGGCTTCAGGAGTTGATATTGGAGGACGCTCATAGCTCGCGGTATTCTATTCATCCAGGTGCCGCGAAGATGTATCAGGATTTGAGACAGCATTACTGGTGGAGAAGAATGAAAAAGGATATTACGAGTCATGCAGCTCGGTGCCTCAACTGTCAGCAGGTCAAGTATGAGCATCAGAGGCCCGGTGGTGTGCTTCAGCGTATAGATATTCCCGAGTGGAAATGGGAGAGGATTACTATGGACTTTGTGAGTGGTCTCCCTCGGACAGCGAGGAAGTTTGATTCGATTTGGGTGATTGTGGATAGGCTGACCAAGTCCGTGCACTTCATTCCTGTATGTACTACCTATTCTTTGGAGCGCAGGGAAAGATTTTCATCCGAGAGATTGTGAGATTGCATGGGGTCCCAGTTTCTATTATATCAGATAGAGGTACTCAGTTTACTTCTCAGTTCTGGAGGACTTTTCAGCGAGAGTTGGGTTCACAAGTAGAGTTGAGCACAGAATTTCTTCCTCAGACGGACGGGCAGTCCGAGCGTACCATTCAGATATTAGAGGACATATTGCGTGGCTATGTTATTGACTTTGGAGGTTCTTGGGCTGATTACTTGCCTCTTGTAGAGTTTGCTTACATCAACAGTTACCAATCAAACATTCAGATGGCGCCATATGAGGCTTTATATGGGAGACGATGTAGATCTCCGGTTGGTTGGTTTGAGCTCGGCGAGGCTAGATTGTTGGGGATAGAGTTGGTCCAGGATGCTTTAGATAAGGTGAAGGTGATTCAAGAGAGACTTCGCTCAGCTTAGTCGCGCCAGAAGAGTTATGCGGACCTGAAGGTCCGAGATGTATATTATTCCGTGGGCGAGAAGGTCTTGCTGAAGGTTTCGCCTATGAAGGGCGTCATGAGATTTGGAAAGAAAGGGAAGCTGAGTCCGAGATTCATTGGCCCTTTTGAGATACTCAGGAGGATTGGAAAGGTGGCCTATATGCTTGCTTTGCCACCCAGCCTATCGGGAGTTCATCCGGTATTTCATGTGTCTATGCTCCGAAAGTATATTGGGGACCCATCTCATGTGTTGGACTTCAGTACAGTTCAGTTGGATATTGACTTGACTTATGATGTGGAGCCAGTAGCTATTTTGGGTAGACAGGTTCGAAGATTGAGGTCTAAGGATATAGCTTCGGTGAAGGTACAGTGGAGAGTCGGCCCGTGGAGGAGGCCACTTGGGAGACCGAGCGGGAGATGCGGAGTAGATATCCTCACTTGTTTGAGACTCCAGGTATGTTTCTTAACCCGCTCGAGGACGAGCGTTTGTTTTAGTTGGGGAGAATGGACGACCCGGCCCGTCGTCACGTGAGTTACTACCCTATTTCCCCCTTATTGTGTAGTTTTATGTTTCAATATAGGTATTTGAGTTGATCGGGAGGAATTGAGTTGGTTTTAGTTCGAAATGATGCACTTAGCCTCTTAGAAGAAGGCTTATTTTAGAAAAGTCAACTGGAAGTTGACTATGTGGTTAAAGGGCTTAGATGTGAATTCCAGTGGTTTGGTTAGCTTCGGGGGATGATTTGTGACTTAGGAGTGCGATCGGAATTGAATTTGGATGTCCGATGTAGAATTAGGTTTGAATTGGCGAAGTTTGAATTTTGGCGAATTCCGGTTGATATGTGAGATTTTGATCCGAGGGCCGGAATGGAATTTTGAGAGTTGAAGCAGCTTCATTAGGTGATATTGGATATGTTTACAAATTTTCAGGTCATTCGGACGTCATTTGGTCGGGTTTTTGATCGAGTGTGAGTTTCGGCAGTTTTAGTTTAACTTAGGCTTGAATCCGTTGTGATTTGATGATTTTTGTGTTGATGGACGTGTTTTGATGATTGGAACAAGTTCGTATGATGCTTTGGAGTAGGTTGGTGTTTTTGGTTGAGGTCTCGGGGGCCTCGAGGTGATTTCGGGTGATCAAACGGACTATTTTTGGTTTTGGAGGATAGCAAATTTTGCTGCTATATGTTGCAGAGAAATTGCTCTATGCGATCGCATGGGGAGCATTGCGATCGCATAGGAGATTTTTGAAGGGGATCAATTTGTTCTATGCGATCGCGTAAGAGGAAGTGCGATCGCATAGGTTCGAAAGTTTGTGGTGTGCGTTCCCATAGGAATTGTTGCTATCGCATAGTGTATTTGGGCCTAGGGTCCCTAGCAGTGATTTGTGCTATGCGATCGCATGGGTTGTAGTGCGATCGTATAAGAGGAAATCTGGAAGTTGGAAATTTGTGCTATGCGATCGCAATAGCTGGGTTGCAATCGCATAGAGTAATAACTAGGCCGGACAAAAGGGTTTATAAACATTTCATCTGCGAATCAAGTCTATTTTTCACCATTGTTAAGCAACCTTGGGAGCTTTTAAAGAGGGATTTTGAGGATTTTGACTGGAAATCAATTTGAGGTAAGTCCTATGGCCTAGAAACACCATTTTATTGAAGATTCATCCTTTAATTCTCTGAAATTTGTGTAAAAATTGAAGAAGCTAGGGCTTGGTTTTTGAAAAAGTAAAATTGGAATGTTAAGGGGCATTTGAATTCTGATTTTGATGAATTTTATATGTACGGACTCGTGGCGAGACGAGGATTCTGGTGATGTAAATTTTGTAATTTTTTCGAGAAGTAGGCCCAGGGCTCGGGTTTATCCAACTTCGTATTTTTGGGTATTTTTCGAGTTCTTTCGATTGGGTTATGTTCCATTAGCACATTATAATGTATTCTTTTTGGTTTTGATCAGATTCGGCACCTGAGAAGATTAATTCAAGAGGGAAAGGCTTAGCAGACTAGTCTCGTGGCAGGCTTGAGGTGAGTAATAGATATAGATGATGACCTGAGGGTTTGAAACCCCAGTATATTACACTGTGATGCTATATTAAGGTGAGACACGTACTTTACGGTGAGTGTGGGGTCGATTGTGGTTGGGGACTATGGCTTAGTCCGCCCGAGTGATATTGTACTGTGTTGTTGGCTAGAAATTAGCTGGTAAACCTCATACTTGGATGGTCATGGATATATTTGGGTTGCGTGCCGGTTATTTGGATTCCGTAGGGATTATTATCATTGTTTCCATGATGTATAGCATATTTTCATGATATCAGTCATAAGTTAAACATTGTCTCGAAATGGATAGTAAAATTATATGGTTTTAAACATCTAATTTATGACTTCTGATTGTTGGAACTAAAAATGGTAAGTTTGACTGTGCCCGTGTGGCTTGCATGCATATAGCTGGACTGATAGTGGATCGGGTTGCACGCCTCAGTGTATGTTACGATGATTACGCTTGGGCTGTAGGAGCCTCTCTGGAGTCTGAACCCCCACAGTGAGCGCGGTTACCTAAATGGATAGGGCTGCGCGCCGCAGCGGTCATGTGCATTGCATTGCATTCATGCATTGATATCTATCTGCTCTATATGTTTCTACTTGCTGTTATTACACTGTTAAATGCATAGGAGTACTGCTTGTAGCTTTACAATGTTATATATTGGGATTTCCTACTGGCAGTCATTATACATGTCTATTGCAACTGAATTGAAAGTACTCACTTTACTCCCTGTACCATGTGTGCAGATCCAGGTACTTCGGGAGTTAGCTGAGCTTGTGCTGATTTCAGAGTTGTTCGGAGTTGTCGAGGTAGTTGCCTGACGTCCGCAGGACCCGACTCCTCCCCTATCCCTTTTTATTATCTTTTCGCAGATTTTTTACTATGTATCTATGGAGTCTTATTACGCTGTACTGTTAGAGGCTCTAGACTAATGACCCCCAGGTCTTTGGGAGTGTTTTCATCATTATCTTGACATTCGGCTTATTTCCTTCTATAAATCAAAACGGTTAGCTTGTGATTGTTAAACAATATTCAATTGAATGGTTTTGAGCTTTATGCTAAGGTTGAGAGTGCAAATGGCCGGGCTTGCCTAGCAATTGAGTTGGGCGACATCACGACCGGGTTTGGAGTTGTGACACTTTGGAATCACTATAATGGGTATTCCTATCCTTTATGCAATTTTCTATATGTGGTTGAGGGTGGATTCATTGTCTTCTCTTCTATCATATGTTAATAAACTAAAGCTTACTACTTGCTAGCGATGAATTATATATTGATGGAACATGAGAATAGGGTGTAAATAATAGCAACTGCTTGGCTCTCTATCTTTCCATCTATAACGCACTTTTTCATATTTACTTTAGAGGGTATAGTTTAAATATTTCTAACCACGTGAATGATTTGGCAGACATACTATATATGGGATACACTTGTGATTGTTGGTAAACTCCAATAGCCAACCAAGATAACTGTTTGCATAGTTGATTGTTGCACAGGTATTGTTAATTACAGATTTAATGATGCATTCGCAGGGTAATGATACAATATTCTTTACTAATCTTCAAACTGAATCCTGTGAACAACTTATAGGATTCTTTGATCGAGGCTGGCAAAGAAGAGGCAAGTTCTATGAATAACATTATCGCACATGCTTTACAGCACAACAAAAGGTGATGTCTTATTTACTGTGAATTACATCTATATTTAACTGTCCTTTATTTTTTCTGATCATAACTTGAGACAAAAATTTTTGCTGCTTCAGGTGGACTAATTCTTTAAAGCAAAGTACTTCTTTACCATTATTCCAATATGTTGCAACAGCTCAGCTATCCAAATGCATAATTCGCCCATGAGTAAAATTGAAAGGTATCACCTACAAAACAGAATAAAAAACACGAGCAACTATCGTTAGAGTCCAGATCACACAACACCTATATGTAGAGTGGAGCAGTCACCAATTACAGAAACTCCTAAGATTACAACATATGAGTTAGAAGAGTTTCCTGGTGGCAGATGCATGCTAATCTCCAACTAAAAAAAAAAAAAGAAAGATTCACCGAGTCATTACAGAGAAGATCTTCTTGGAAACCATATATCATATGGTAGAATCCATAATTTTTGCAGTAAAAACAAGAATTGTTCCATCAATGTGGAAGGCCTGCACCTTGTAATTCAGTGTTGGAATCAATGTAGATACAATCACAGTATTACAAAACAACATTGGCGAGGAAAATAAAAGGACCATCTGATCTTTCTTTGCTGCTCGAACCATTTATTTTTTCTTTACTGCTCTTCATTGATACTCTGTAAAAAGATTCAGCTAATAGATGAATTAAGAAAGATAAATACTTTATCTATCTGTCAAGTTGCTTCCTTTCATCAGTGAACACAAACAAGGTGAACAATGAACTACTAGTCAATATAATTTCTTGCCTTATAAATTATACTCAAAATTTTGATGTTTAATTTTTTTATATTGTTTATAGGTTTGGAGATCACCATACGTCTGAGCTACCTTCACAGGTTTTGGGAAAGTTTCTTCGAGTAGTACTGTCATGATCTTGAATCATACTTAGGCACCAATATTAGTCCCAAAAAAATTGATCTATTTAATTTTTATTTTAGTTCTTTTGAATTCGATCGCTAATTTTAATTTGCAATATACATATATTTTTATTATCTTTTTCCGCTCTTTTTTCCTTTGAATTGATCCGCGCATCGCATGGGTACGACTACTAGTTCAATTAACGTCAAAGTTCAGGTTGAAAAAATTGAAACCTGCTAATTCAATAAACACTTAATATCAAATGGCAGTTTTTTTAATTTATTAAGTAAACCTGATTAGAATAGAAAATAGGTTCAATATACGTAAACCTGTAACATCAGTTCCTCCCACGTTTTTTAGAGTAGGTTTTAAAATTTATTCATATTGAAACTCTAGAACGTTTTGCTTTGTGGTTAGTGAGTGATTGGTTCCAAAAAAAATTCAATCGTTCTTTTAGAAAACTCAAAAGTATTGCTTTTTTTATCTGTAACTCATAAATTTACTCTGTCTGTAAATCGAAGAAACTACCTAGTAATGTCTGTAATATGCTATTTTGCCTAGGAAATCAAAACATTACGAATGAAGGGTCAATCGACCCTTCACCCTACCCCAACTTCATCATAAGTGAAGCTCCATGTAATATGCAAAACGTTACTTAGTAGCTCTATATATATATATATATATATATATATATATATATATATATATATATATATATATATATATAT
>MU730506.1:47895-94863 GCA_026770625.1 Nicotiana glauca
TTGGATGTGTAACTTCGAGTTATGGGCGCGTGAAGAATCCTTTCATGTAACTTAGTTGGTAGTGAAGTAAATTTCATGTTACCGTATGAGTTTAGACTCAGGAAGGCTAAGTGATTATGTAATGTGTATGACGGTGGAAGGTATACAAAAATGTTAACTGGAGGCAAAGAAGGTGAGTTATCTCATGCGGAATAGTCTAAGTAGGTGTGTTCCTTATAATGTTGAGTAGAGAGTTTCTTTTCTACTAACATGGTGTATGTGTTGAGATTTGAATTTGACTCAAATTGAGAAAGTTGAGTTGATTGTCACAAGAATGAAGGCGATCTTAGTAGTGGAATTGATGTATTTTAAGGTCTGTGTTACCTAAGCTTGTGAAGAATTTTTGTTGAACTAGCTGTAGTTATATGGAAATATTCTTGAGTTTGATGACCTGCGTGGCCTTGTTGAATTAGAGGAATTTAGTTCTGATAGCTTGATTAGGAGAAAATGGATTTCCAAGTGTTCTTGATGGTTTCTACCATGGTTTAAACCATATACTTTCTACCGGTATGGGGAATGTATTGTGTGTTGTGGATTCCTGTATATTTCTTCATTATTGATGGGGTACGAAGGGTTTGGAGCGAGGTTCTATTTAATATGGGGTTCCTATTGGTACTTGGTTGGTTTGAGTGGTTATGGTGATCGAGAATGGTGTTGCGAGTATACGAGTTGTGTAGTATGTTATGCGATTATATCTAGGGTTATAGTTATGGCTTGACACAGCTTGTTCGGACTTATACAGTGTGTGTATGTGAGATTCGGGTTTTGAAAAGAATTCTGGATGTTAGAAATTGGGCTCCAAGGATTTTGGGGTAAGTTTAAAGTAATGTTTATTATTCACTACAATGGGTTTAATGTGTTTCGGAATAATTGATTCCAATTTTTTTTATGAATTATATGCCTACCGGGATGAGGGTTCGTTATGTGCTAAAAATATATTTATGAAATTTATTGAGAATAAGAAAGAAAGGAAATTGAAAATTGTAGTTGGCACAATGTGAAATTTAAACCGGGCTGCAAGCCGCGGTGAAGGTTATGTAAGGACGGGGTCCTTGTTGTGAATATTTATGAGCTTAAAGTTTCCCTTTGTAAAGTTTAATTCGTACGATAATATTAAAAAGGAGTCATGCCAGTTAGGTTGATTTGATAATTCTTGTATATTTTATGTTCATATTCAGCCATTTTCGTACTGTAAACATTGAGTTTTAACTTATGAGATGAGTTCCCATATGGCGTTAAATGTGACTCATTAATCCGAGTAAGTAATAATGATGTCTTCATTCCTCACATTCTGTTGTCAGTATTTTGAAAATTTAAAATGAGGTGGTGGTTAATATGAGATTTATTGATAATGATAGAATTACTTATGAACAACTATTAAGACCAGAAATATGGTTATGATCATACAAATGATGCGTTTCATGTGAATATATCATTGTGTTAATGTCGGGCTTGTAATGCGGATATTAGTGTTATTGATATACTTGTGGTACTTATTGTGTTGTGGACATGCTGTTAGGAGTTGTTTTGGTGTTACTCTGACAGGTGGATAGGCCCAATTACAAGGGAGACTCTGCCGAAATATTTGAAAAATCTGGGAGTTAGTCAAATTTTGGGGACTTAAGAAAGTTGAAATTTTGGAAGAATATCTAAGATCTATATGAAGTCGTTCGGTTCATTTTGTTGTGAATTGTTGGGTGTTGTCCCATCTATGGTGGTAGTTCTTGCGTGTTATGAGAAGAAATGACTTATTACGGGTCCATGAAAGGCTATCAGCCTAGTTCAGTGCAAGCAGAATCGACGTGAAGTGGGTGAATGGATTTGAATAGGATTATGGGCTTCATGTGAGTCAGATGTGTTCACTTCAGTATAGCGCTCCTCAAGGAGGGGTGTTGGAATATCATATGTTGTTCCATGTTCGTCAATTCATGTAATATTATGATTGTGCCATGTGTGCTGTGAAACGGCTTGATAAATTCCTATTCTTTGGGGAAAAGTCCATATTAGTTGTGTGAGTTGAGCAGTCCATTCCTGAATCATTTCCTTATGTATCTTGTTCGCGTTATGGCCTATTGGCTCATTTTTGCATAATGTGAGACCGTTGGTCATTGTCTGTGGTGATTGGTTGTCTGAGTAGCTCATACTAGGTGAGGCGAGACTATTGGTATTGGGGACCATTGTAGTGGGATTATGTGAGGTATATTACAGGGTAGTTACCAGTATTTGGGTAGTAATGAGGTGATGATTTTAGTCAAAAGGAGAGAATTAATGTTGGGTTAACTCTGCAATTGGTTAGAGCTGCACATCTTCTCCGTTGTGGTTGTATCGTCAGCATTATAACAGAATGTATAGGTATATCATCATATGCATTGGGAGCATCCGTGTCGTGGAATTTTGGCTATTAAGGTTCATGGAGTGTCATTGTGGTTAGATGGTGAATTATGCGATGCATGGTGCTAATTCAACAAAGGTATGCAGTCGTGTTCTTGTACCTCGTGTGGTAGTTGACACAGTGTTTATATACAGGGAACAGATTTGGCAGAGAATTTCAGGTGTTGAAATTGGGTTCTAAGCTTATTGTAAGGATAAAAGAGGATATCTGAAAATTTGATCAAACTAATGTGTCCATATGAGTTGTGGTAGCACGGGCAGGTGCACGAGGTGTTAAACAGTGATTTCAGATAACTTAAGAGCAATTCTTGGAAACGTTCGAGGACAAACGTCTATTTAAGAAGGGGAGCATGTAACGACCCGATCGGTCGTTTTGAGCTCTAGCTCGTCGTTCAGCAGTTGGAAGTCATGAATAGCTTCATTTTAGGTATATTGACTTGTGCGTATGGTCAGACTTGAATTTCGGAAAATTCGGAGTCAAATTGGAAAGAAAATTTTCATTATGGTAGCCTTAAGTTGAAGAAAATGGCTAAGATTGGAATTTTGAGTAAACGACCTCGGAATCGAGATCTGAAAGTTCCTAAAGGTTCATATGATAATTTCGGACTTGGGCGTATGTCCATATTTGGTTTAGGATAAACCATGAACATTTCGGCGTATATTGTGAAAGTTAGTATTTTAGAAGAATTTCATAAATTTGGGTTGGAAGGCATTTCAATGTTATAGATGTCCTTTGGGTTTCCGAGTTTGGGAATAGCTCCGTATGGTAATACTGGAGTTGGGAGCGCGATCAGAAGTGAATTCGGATTTCCAAAGGTCATTTTGAAGTCATTTGGCTAAATATAGAAATTTGAAGGTTTTTTGAGAAAATTCGACCGGAAGTGGAAATTTTGATATCGGGGTCGGAATGCGATTTCGAAAGTTGGGGCAAGTCCGTAATGTCGAATGTGACTTGTGTGCAAAATTCGAAGTCATTCGGACTAGTTTTGACGTGTTTCGGCATCGGATGTGAAAATTAGGAGTTTCAAAGTTCATATGCTTGAATCCGAGGTGAATTTAGTATTTTTGCATTGTTTTTGGTGATTCGAAGGAACAACTAAGTTTGTGTCATATTATGGGACTTGTTAGTATACTTTGTTGGGATCCCAGGAGGCTCGGATAAGTTTTAGAAGAGTTTTTGAAAGATTTTTGCCGTTTTGAGCATAAGCATGTAATGATCTAAAGGTTCATTTTTAGTTCTAAAGATCCAAATTTGATTTCGATACTTCCGGAATTTTGATAATGAATTATAGGACTGATCTGGAAATTTTGGTCTAATTTCATCAAGTCGAAATTGGGTTTTTGATGCGAAACATTAGTTAATTGTTTAACGAGCGAAATGGGTATTGAACAGGTCAAACGAGCTCCGAATTGAGTTTCGATTTAAGGTTTGTGTTTGTATTATTATTTGCGACATATATGAACAAGAATCGTCTAATTCCGAGTTCATATGATGGATTTAGAGCCATTTTAGTGAAATAAAAACTGCTGCAATTTATTTGGGCAGCTGCTGTGTTTTTTTAGCAGCAGTGAACAGTACCCGCACGTGAACAGTACCAGTACGGGTGAACAGTGACCATGCGCGTGAACAGTACCCCGTGTGAACAGTATCAAAATTTTCTGGACAAATTTAAGGTCTAGCAGTCCGAGTTTGGTCATTTTTTTGACTTCCAAGCTCGGATTTTGGGCGATTTTGAGCAAGAAATAATGGGAAATCTTGAGGTAAGTCACTTGTGATCATTTCTACTCCATAATATTGAATTATCATTGAATAATCTGACTAGATTACATGTTTTTTTTTTAGTAAATTGAGGATTTAGGCCTAGGGATTTGAAAATAAGATTCGAAGGTTTGAGGGGTCATTTGAACTCCGATTTTGGTAAATTTGATATGTGAGGACTTCTAATATACCCTTCAATTACACATGAGATCTTCTAATATACACACAAGGTTCATACCATGCGAGAACTCTCCACAAGTGATAACCCACCTGCTTCGCCTTGATTTGGTATTTCAGCACACCTCTCACCGTCATACACATAATACATCCAATTTAGTCTTCCTGAGTCTGAACTCATACCGCCACAAGTATTGTACTTAACTTTTCCAACTAGAAGATACGCAAATATTTTTTACGAGCCCATGATGCGGGCGATCACAATCAGAACCGAGCACGTATCAATCATCTATCATCTAGTAGACTTCTTCGTCAATACCAAGTCGTACAGATACATCTCGTAGCACAAACGTACTCATCACATGGATATCCAACCGCCATCCCGGATAAATAAAGACAATACTAAACATATAAGCTAAAAACAATTGCTCACACAATTGGCACCTCGGTGCTCAAGCCATAGGCTAAGATCCGGCCTCGAGTCCACCGGACTGGCCCATCATGAACTCAGAGAGATTACCTCTTGCCCCTTAATCGAGGAATCACAGTCCATCAAGATACATTTACTATTGAGCGCTCATGTGCGCATACAGACGTGTGGAAGGAATTTCAAGATTAATATATCAAGCTGAATCAAGTACGCACGATAAGAATTCCAAGAATGGGAAGTTTTCCTAAAGGTTCTGCAGCCTCTCGAGGATAAATACAGACGTCTCCATACCAATCTGCGAGACTCTACTAAACCGTCTCATGACTCATGAGGCCTAGTAACCTAGGCTCTAATACCAACTTGTCACGACCCTCAATCCCAGTCGTGATGGCACCCAACACAATTTCTAGGCAAGCCCGACCATTTAACACCATCAACCCGAGCATGCAACTCTATACCAGTTAATTAACTATTTATAACAGACATCAATGTTTAATGATTCATTGATAGATAGAAGCAATATTGAAAATGTTGATAACTCCAATAAAACTCCCAAAGACCTGGAGTCATGAGTCTAGAGCCTCTAATAACACAGAGTAACAATACTCAGTAATACAGATGTTCTAAAATGTGGAATGATAAAAGAGACAGGGGAGGAGTCGGGTCCTACGGACGTCAGGCATTTACCTCGATAACCCCCGAGAACTATGAAAGCAGCAGATAGCTCGACTATGCTCCCAGAACACCTGAATCTGCACACATGGTGCAGGGAGTAAAGTGAGTACTTCTAACTCAATGGTAATAAGAGTAAATAATGCTGAGAGGCAAGAAATCACGTAAGAGCACTCCATCATGCTATATAGGACAGTACAGTCCTTTTTAGAAACAATAAAACCGTGAAAATCCTTTAGAAAATATCTGGCTCAGTTTAAAAACCTCTTTTGAAAATATCCCTTTTTCAACAGTCAAATATATGAATGCGTCATCACACAGTGCAAGTTCGCACATAAGTTAGCCCCCCGGGCACAACACTCTATTAACAAATAACACCAGGGTATCTGGTACACAGTGCAAGAAAATAGCATGGATGCCAATGATATGAGAGTGGTGAATGTCATGCCACGTAGTACAAACAAGAACCAATGTATGAATGCAATGCAGTGCATATGACCGCTGCGGCGCGCAGCCCAATCCATTTGGGTACCCGTGCTTACTGGGGGTGTGTACAGACTCCCGAGGGGCTCCCACAGGCCAAGCGCAATATCATCATAGCATCGCTGCGGCGTGCAGCCCGATCCATCCTCAGTCTAGAACATGCAAATGAGCCACTCGGGCAATGTCAAGTAATAGCTTTTAACTCAAAACATCAGAAAAATGCGATTTAAGTCTTTAAACTTTAGTAATATGACTGCACATTTCAAAACAACGTTTAACTCAGGACTAAAATCATTTAATATGATAAGTGTCATGAAAACAGTGATAATGACCCCTATAGGATTCAAATAACTGGCACGAAGCCCAAAACATGGCAATCAGCCCAATTCAAGATAGCATCTAGCAAGTTTCAGTCAATTACGCAGTAAAATCCACAACCGGGATGGACCAAGTCACAATCCTCAACGGTGCTCTACCCCGCGCTCATACCTGGCATGCAAGTCACCACGATACAGCGCTATGGTGTGCAAATGTAGGGTTTCAAACCCTCAGGATATCATTTACATGTATTATTCACCTCGAACAAGCAAAATCTCTAGCCCACAACACCTTTGTCCCTCAAACCGGCCTCCACACGCGTCAAATCTAACCACAATCAGAGCGAACACATCACACTATGCCAAGGGAACAATACCCAATCGAAAAATAGTCAAAATATGGGAACAATCTCGAAACTAGCAAAACCGAAGCCCTAGGCTCGCATCTCGAAAAATTACAAAACTCACATTACCAGATTCCTCGTCTCGCCACGAGTCCATACATACCAAGAACTCCCAAATCCGAGCTCAAATGACCTATCAAAATCTCAATTTGGAATATCAAAAACTCAAGCCCTAGACTCCATTTTTAATCTTTAATTCCTTGAAATTCAGTGATTAATCCATGTTTTTACACCATAATAACATAATACAAGTTCAATAATTCATACCTGGTGAAACCCCTTCGAATTCTCTTCAAAATAGCCCAAGAAGCCACCTAAGTCGAAGTCCAAAATGTTACTCTTCTCTTTTAAAAATCGTGAACAACTGTTCACTTAACCCAGACCGACTTCCGCTTCTACGGTTATTATACCGCACCTGCAGTCACCGTGTTTGTGACCAAATGACCACTTATGCGGTCTCACTTAACTCACTTGGGACCGCTTATGCGGTCCAGAACCGCTTCTACGGAACCCGCTTATGCGAAGCCTTGTCTGTTCTGCGGAAAGCCAAGCCTCCCCAGAGAACCGCTTTTGCGACCCCTTAGCCGCACCGGCGGAACCGCTTATGCGGTCCCTTTTCCGCAGATGCGGAAATGACAGAACCAGCAATACCAACCTGAAGCCAAACTCAAAAACTTCTCGTTTTAACTCGCGATCTCACCCCGAAGCCCCCAGGACCTCAACCAAAAGCACATACATGATCTAATACCCTATCCAAATTTGCTCGAATCATCAAAACACTATCGTTAACATCAAAATCCTCAATTTTTATCAAATCAAAGCCTAAATTTTCTTAAAAACTTCTGAATTGCACATTCGATCAAAAACCCGACCTAACCACCTCCGAATGGCCTGAAACTTTGCACACATATCCAAAATCGTCTAACGGAGCTACTGTAACTTTCAGAATTCCATTCCGACCCTCGGATCAAAATCTCACCTATCAACCAGATATCGCCAAAATGCTAACTTCGCCAATTCAAGCCTAATTCTACACCGAGCCTCCAAAATCAATTCCGATCGCACTCCTAAGTCACAAATCATCCCCCGAAGCTAACCAAATCACTGGAATTCACATCCGAGCCCTCTAACTATATAGTCAACTTGCGGTTGACTTTTACAAAACAAGCTTCCTTCTAAGAGGCTAAGTGCCTTATTTCCAACTAAAAGCAATTCCATTCAACCCGATCAACTCAAATACTGATATTGGAAAACAAAGTAACACAATATAGGGGAAACGGGGCAGAAACACATGAGACGACGGGTCGGGTCATCACAATCACACTGTACCAAAGATTAGAATTGCATGTCATAAATGTTTATATGAATTACTCCAGCATTTAGTTTTTCATTTTTTACTTTTAAATTAACATTTCTTATATTGCATGTTATAGAATTAATTTTTGTAAATTTATAAAAAAAGTAAAAGAAATCGTTAATTCACTTATTTATTGTAACGACCCGACTGGTCGTTTAGCATTTTGAACCCCGTTCCCTTAGATAATACTTTCCGCACTTGCTTTAGCTAATTTATGACTTGCGGGGATGGGTGGTTTGGAAGTTAGAAGAGTTTTGAGCAAGAATAAGTCTAGTTGCTTCATTATGTTTCTTTAAAAAGGCCAAGTTTGACTTCGGTCAATATTTTGGGGAAACAGACCCAAAATCGTGATTTGACAATTTTTGAGGGTCCATGGGAAAATATGGGACCTGGGCATATGCCCGGAATCGAATTCTGAGGTCCCTAGCCCGAGTAATAAATTTTTAAGTAAAATTGTTAAGTTTAAGTTTTAAAGATTCTAATAAACTAAGAAATCATTGTTTTAATAGGTATCAGGTTCGGATTTCGATTTTGAAACTTGGTACAAGTCTGAAATATCAGTTAAGACCTACCCGTAAAATTTGGTGTCAATCCGAGTAGTTTAAGGACATTTTGACCCAATGAAGGAAAATTTAGAACTTGAATTTCAATAAATTGATTCATTTGTTTTGGGGGTTGATTCCTCGACTTAGCATTGTTTTGAGTGTTTTGAGGGTGAGTAGGTCCGCCTCGTGATTTCAGACTTGTCAGTATGTTCGGGCGAGGCTCGGGAGCCCCGAGCGTCAAATGGTTGAGGTTCGAGCGAAGTTGAAAACTTAGGAAAGATCCCATCTGCTGCTTCTGTCATAACCACTTCTTTGGCTCTTGGACCGCAGAAGCAGTCGCCTAACCGCGGAAGCAGAAAGGACCAAGTCCTAGCAGAAGCGGCCTCATGGACCGTAGAAGCAGTCCGGCCCAGCTCCCTCTATATCGCAGAACCGGCACTGGGACCGCATAAGCGATCCCGCCTATGCGGCCCCCAGACCGTAAAAGCGGTCGAGGCCCAACCGCCTAAAGCCGCATAAGCGGCCTTTTTCCGCAGAAGCAAAAATCGTTGGGGACAGAAGCCCATTCAATACGAGCTCAAGTTCATTTCTTCCATATTGCCATCAACACTTGGGCGATTTTGGAGGTTTCAAAGAGAGTTTCCACACATCATTGCAAGGTAAGTAATCCCCACTCATTTTTAGTTCAAATACATAAACATTAGGTAGATTTAACACTAAAACTTGGTAAAATTCAAGAGATTAGAGTTAGACCTAGGGTTTAACTAAAACTAATATTTAATCCTATAATTTGCTATGAAATGAACTAGAAATCATATATTTGTGATCCTTAGGAGTAGAGAACAACTCCCTTCGAAAAATATTGGAATCCGGGCAAGTGGGCCCGAGGTAGGAATTTAGAAAACTCGTATTTATGGTTAGGAAATTGTTTAAACAATTAGAATTCAACCTCGTAAGCTCTTATTGACTAGCTCTTGCTTATTTTAATTAGTTGGTGCTCATTTGGCTATGAATTGAGGGTTTGGGCTTATTCTTGATATCGTAAGTGCGCTTCGGAGCAATGTGAGTCTCCTTTCTAACCTCGTAAGAGGGAATTGTCCCCTTAGGATCTATGTTTGAGTATTTGTTACTAAATGCGGGGACTAAGCACGCGTTGGGTGACGATTGCCCGTGCGTAGCTACTACTATGTTAAATGTCCGGGTAGCTTAGGACCTACAACATGCCTATTAAATATAAGTCTTATGTTAAATTGTTGTCATGAACACCTAGTGTGTACTAGAGACTTAAAAAGGGGATATGAGCGTGTTTCTATATTTATTTGAGTTTGATTTGGTATCTTTGACTATTTATGTGTCATGTGTGTGAACTTGATATTTCCTTCTTAATTGTGGATCGGACCGATCGCCTCGGTATGAATAGATGCATCTATAGGCGCGTTGTTGACCCTCAGCAAGTGCACAGTTTATTTCTGTTGGTTCGGGTCGTCGCCTCGATATTATGTGCGCATGTTAATTGTGGAAAAGCTTATACATGCTTTCTTTTGCCATTATCTCACATGGTATATTATAAACTTGATGCTGTGAAATTCTTAACATATACCACTTGCCATATACTGTTGATACTTGTAAATTCCATGATTTGAATACATCATATATATATATATATAATGTTTGACCTTAGTAAGTATCGAGTCGACCTCTCGTCTCTACTTCTTCGAGATTAGATGAGATACTTACTGGGTACATGTTGTTTACGTACTCATGCTACACTTCTGTGCTTAAATGTACAGGGTTTGAGGCAGGTGGATCCGGACATCAATCTGGTGCATATCAGTGAGCGCTTCTGGGACTTCTACAGTGAGCTGCACTCCCTTCTTGTCGATCCGCAACCGAAGAAGTCTTCCTTGTATTTTTGTTATTTCTGTCTATCCTGATTCAGACAGTAGGATAGGGTATTATTCATGTCATGTATATTCTACTAGTTGCCCGTAGCTTGTGACACCAGGTTCTGGCACACATAGTAGTAGACGTTATTTTTGGGTTGTATGATTGTCTTTACATCTTATCGATCTTTACGGGTTTATTGCTTTAATTGGAAAAAGATTATATTTTTATGACTTTGGTAAGGGGAAAATGAGAATTTAATTATTCTTCCACGTAGGCTGCCCTGACAAATGGTGTCGGGCGCCGTCATGACCTATTTTGGAAAATGGGTCATGACATTTATGATCGCACGAAGCGCGGATAAATTTACTAGTTAGTACATATTTCGAAGGAGCGAACAGTTATGTGACTTCTGAGTTTGGGGAAAGAAAAAAAAATTAAAATTTTACTGTATGGTTATACCTTTTGAAAAAGAAAAAAAATCAAAGTCTTATCCAAGCTCTAGATAACTCCATATTTTTAAATGTGTAGCTAATATTTTGAATCTAAAATAAAAATCCTATATACAATTGGTCTCTATACAGTTTGTCCAATTTTTACACGGTCCAACTTGAAAATAATAGTAGAAAAATTCAAATATTGATTATGTTGTAAGATGAAATAGTTTCATCCATAATGAAATCGTCCTGAATATTCCCTAAAGAAAACCACAAGAGGTGAACTTAATCATTGTTGAAATAGAAATATATGTATACTGAAAATCGGGAATGCATACAAGAAGAGTGAAAATGTATTATTAATTAGATGTAGTTCTATATGTGTTTATAGTTCTTTAGTTTTTTTGGAATGCATTGTTATTTAATTTTTTTGGCCGTGTTGATAGAATTAGTAATAGTCCAATATGTTGAATGACCCTATTTTAAAAATTTAAGGAGCCAACAATTAAGGTACCAAATGTCTGGATCTCTCACTTCTAAGAAGAAAATTACATTCAAATATATCTCCTAAAAAAGTTGCTAAAGCATTACAAATACAAAATAAAAATTAAATATTGAATGTAGTTTATCATATACGTATATAAATATAATAGTGGTATATTTATGTAATTTAATAGACCATATTTACTTAAATAATTGTGGTAATCATTCAAAATAATTTAACCTTATATATTAAGTAGTTATGAAAGAGTCTCATAGGTTGAATTAGCAAATAAGCTGATAGTTTGAATTTGACAAAATCAATTATGACTTAATTTGCTCAAATAAACTAAATCGCATTTTGACATGATATTAAAAATCAGCTTAAAATATGTGTTGGATTACTTTGGATTTGAGATGAGAAATCTTTTTATATTAGAATGACAAAAGTTTAAATTAAGAAATTTCAAGCAACTTATTAAAATTTTAGAAATATAACAAATTTATAATATAGGTAATTTTAATAACGATTGAATTATTATCAAATATTATGTTAAAAATAATATAGAGAGAAAATTTAATTTTTAGTTTTGAAGATCGAGAAAGACACTGGGCAATTTTAAGACAATATCTATCAGCTTATTCATTTTGTACCATCTTAATTTTTATATTATTTGTAGCACAACGTATATAATTACGATACTTGAGTATTATTCAAAAGTTATTCGATAATTATATGATTCATTTAATTTAATTCCAGTGAACTTTTATTATTGGATAAGTAAGACGATAATTATTGTATTGGGAAAAAGTTGAATTTATATTAAAAATGACGTGGCATGACACGTAGATTGGTCAAATGGTCAAAGCATAACAATTGAGAAAAAGGCACAGAAGATGACATATACGGGAAGAGGAAGTTAAACAGGCACGAGAAGCAGTTTAGGCACGACTCTCGTATCAATTCAAGTCATTTAAAGCCAACGGATTGAAAGGCATTAAAGACATGGATCTGAAGACAAAAAGGAGTCTAAATTCAGAATTAAATACCTGATACGTTAGAAAATTAGTATTTAATAGGAATGATTGTATAACGGCTTATTTAATGTCATTTATTACTCATAATTGACTCATTAAAGCTTAGGTTTCATTCCTTTATCTATAATCAACTATAAAAGGAAGAAGTCCTATCATTTGTAAGGACACGAAAATCATTGGCATCATACTGAAATACAAAATTGTTTACTGCTTTATTCTTATTCTCAGAAAGCGTATTATTTTTTGGTCTTTTGATTATCAGTAACCCGATTTTTCATCTTAAACTCTAGCTTTGATCAAAATGTTATTTTTTTGGTTAAACAAATTGGTTCTGTTACCGGGAATCTCATAATCTATTTCTTTTTTACATTCTACTAGTTGTTATCATCATGGCAAGCAACAACAACAATAACAATGCTGATGAAAATCAAATCCATTAGAATCAAGGGGATATGCACAATGTTAACATAGTTCCTTCCCCTCAAACTTCTCCACATCAATCTCGTGAAGGTACCCCTGCACCAGCATCGCATGCTGATGAACAAGAGCAATCAGAACATTTTTATAGACTAGAGGAAGCTCTACAAAGAATAATTAATGCACGGGTTAGCCAAGCTCTTCAAGCGCTAGTTAGCCGATTACCTGTTGCGCCGCCCACACCTTCGCCTAATAATAATACACTGGAGAATCCTCGTTCTGGCCTTGTTAACTCAAACGAAGGAACCCCCAGTGAACCACGAGAAGTGGATCCAGATAATACAAATAATTCTTATTTACAAAATTTGGTACTAACTTTGCAGACACAGCTCAAAGAACAAAACGAGCGCATCGAGCAAATACCTGGTGTTCCCCCAATAATCAAAGGAGTAGATACGGATAAATACTCACAACAACCTTGGAAACCGAGTGCTGCTCCCCTTCCAATCCCTAAAAAATTTAAAATGCCTAACATTTCAAAATATGATGGAACAACCGATCCACGTGACCATGTGATGGCATTTACTAAGGGAGTCAAAGGAAATGATCCTTATGTGGGTCCTGCAAGAGCGGTTCAAGGAGATCCGAAACTGAAAAAAGATCAGGTAAAAACAGGTACGATCCTTATATGGGTCCTGCAGGAAAAGATTCATGGACAAAACAGGAAAATCAATGATATGATCAAAAATCAAGAAGCAGGAAATCCGACTCTTCATCAAGATTCAGGAATGATCGAAACAGACAAGAGTCACGAGATGATGATGGAATTTTGAAGGCAAGATTCGGTGGGTATAATTCCAATTTCACTACCTCCGAGATCGTAGTTGTTTTGAGGATTATGGGACATAAGGTACGATGGCCGAAGGAGATGCGGTCAAATCCAAACAAGCGCAATCCAGATCATTGGTGCGAATTTCATAATGATCACGGGCATAAGACTTCAGAATGTAGATTCTTACAAAGTGAGGTGGACCATCTGTTGAAACAAGGATATCTCACTGAGTTGTTTAGTGAGAAAGGAAAGCGAGCTTACATGAAAAACAGGCAAGAGCCACCAAAGCCCCCATCACCCAAGAGAACCGTGAATGTTATAAGTGGGGGAGAAGATATTTATGGAGTAACATATATAGCTTCGAATAAAGTTTCCAAAGTCACAATCACGCACGGGAAACGTGTGCGCCAAACCTTAGAAGATGAAATTATCACTTTTGATGATGCAGACATAGAAGGAGTGATCACCCCCCCACAACGATGCACCGGTAATATCTTTATTTGTACATGATACTAATGTAAAAAGATTATTGGTTGATCCAGGAAGTTCTGCAAATATCATCCTATTAAGGGTGCAACGAGAAATGCAAGCAGAGGATAAGATGATTCCAAAGGCGCATACTCTATCAGGATTCGATAATTCCAATGTAGTAACTAAAGGAGAGGTAATTCTAACAACTTTTGCAGAAGGTGTTGTGAAAGATACCAAATTTCAGGTAGTAGATATGGAGATGGCATATAATATAATCATGGGGAGACCATGGATTCATGATATGGACGTTTTCCCGTCAACTCTACATCAAGTTATGAAATTCCCGTCACCGTGGGGAATATGTCAAATTCGTGGGGAAAAACATATAGCTAGGAGTATTAATATTGTATCAGATACGAGTGCTGTAAATAAAGTTGAAGAAAACATAGACCAATCCCCAAATGAACAAGGAAAAACAGATTTAGATTCGAGACCTGATATGATTCAAGAACCTGAAGAGAATGAGAACATCAAAACAACAATTGAGGAGCTCGAGCTTGTGATATTATTTGAACAATGGCTTGAATGAAAGGTTTATGTGGGAGACAACTTAAGCTCAGAAATGCGAGACCCATCTTGCACACCCGTAAAACAAAAGAAAAGAAAGGAAGGAGCTTTCAAAAATTAGGTGATTCAAGAGGAGGTCCAAAAGCTATTAAAAATTGGGTCAATCCGCGAGGTAAAGTATATCGATTGGTTGGCTAACACGATTGTCGTGCCTAAGAAAAATGGTAAGTGGCGTGTTTGTGTAGATTATACTGATCTTAACAAAGCCTGCCCAAAAGATTCCTTCCCTTTACGTCATATAGATCAGTTAATTGATGCAACTGCAGGGCATGAGCTTTTATGTTTTTTAGATACATATTCCGGGTACAACCAAATAAAAATGGACCCCAGTGATGAAGATAAAACTTCTTTCATCACAGACAGGGGGGCTTACTGTTAGAAGGTAATGCCCTTTGGTCTCAAGAATGCTGGAGCAACCTATCAAACGTTAGTCACCAAAATGTTCCAAGAACATTTAGGAAAAACTATGGAAGTATATATAGACGATATGCTCATCAAAACACAGCATTCTAATGATCATATTTCTCATTTATCTGTTACATTTGAAATTTTGTGAAAATTTAATATGAAACTTAACTCAGAAAAATGCGCATTTGGAGTTGCTTCAGGTAAATTTTTGGGTTTTCTTGTTTCTAACAGTGGCATTGAAGTGAATCCCTCTCAGATTAAAGAAATAGAAGAAATTCCTGATATCCTTATGAGTAAGAAAGAGGTTCAAAGATTAACAGGAAGAATTGCGGCTTTGGGGAGATTTATTTCCAAATATTCGGAGAAGTGCTTTAAATTTTTCTCTGCACTCAAAAAATAAGATCATTTTGAATGGAACGAAGATTGTCAACAGGCTCTCAGAAATTTGAAAGCTTATTTGTCAAACCCGCCATTGTTATCAAAACCAAAGGAAGGTGAAAAGCTACTCATCTATTTGGCTGTATCAGAAGTTGCGGTAAGTGTTGTCTTAGTTCTAGAGGACCAAGGTAAATAATATCCTATTTATTATGTAAGTAAATCTCTGTTAGATGCTGAGACACGATATCCGTAGCTAGAAAAGTTAGCTTTAGCTTTGATCATGGAATCTAGAAAATTGAGACCTTATTTCCAGTCGCATCCCATTGTTATGGTTACTACTTTTCCATTACGAAGCATTTTGCATAAACATGAGTTATCAGGAAGGTTAGCAAATTGGGCTATAGAGTTAAGCGAATATGAAATCAGTTATCAACCTAGGACTGCAATAAAATTTCAAGTATTAGCCGATTTCAGTCAAGAAATGCATTTAGAAGCAGAAAAAAAGTTACAAGTTTTTAATGGTGCAAACCCAGGGACTTGGATTTTATTTGCTAATGGTTCATCTAATGTAAAAGGTGATGGCCTAGGGATAGTTCTCGTACCTCCTACAGGTGAAACTATTAGACAAGCTATAAAATGTCATTCTATAACTAACAATGAAGTAGAGTATGAGGCTGTAATTGCAGGTTTAGAATTGCCACGGGAACTTGGCATAACCCAGATTATAATCAAGAGCGACTCTCAACTTGTAGTTAATCAAATACAAGGGACTTTTACAGCCATGGAAACCCGAATGCAAGAATATATGGAAAAGGTACGGGAATTAGTAAAACAATTCCAAACTTGGAAGGTTATGCAGATCCCAAGAGATGAAAAGGCAGAAGCGGATGCTTTATCTAATCTCGTGTCCGCAGCGGACATAACAAATGATGCACATGCTTCAGTTGTACATCTATTTCATTCTGTTCTCGAACCTGACAACAATGAGGTAAATTTTAATCATTTATCATGGGATTGGAGAAATGATATTGTTACTTTTTTGCAGCATGGAATCGTACCTATTTACAAAACAAAGGCACACGCATTTCGAATGAAAGCTGCTCGTTACTATTTGCATCAAGGGAATATTTATCGAAAGATGTTTGAAGGACCATTAGCAAGGTGTCTCGGGGCTTCTCGAATGGAGTATGTGATGCGGGAAATACACGAAGGACATTGTGGAAATCACGCTGGTGGGAGATCGTTAGTAAAATGTTGATTCGAGCAGGGTATTATTGGGCTAAGATGGAAGAAGAAGCTAACGATTTCGTATCTAACTATGATAAATGTCAAAGTTACGGCAATAATATGCATAGGCCAGCTGAGTTACTCCACCCTGTCATAGCCCCGTGGCCCTTTATGAAATGGGGAATGGATATCGTAGGTCCATTGCCACAAGCAAAAGGTCAGGTAAAATTTTTACTTGTACTTACAGATTACTTCACTAAATGGGTAGAAGCAGGTGCTTTTAAACAGGTGCGGAAAAAAGAAGTTAAAGACTTCATTTGGAGAAACATAATATGTCGTTTTAATGTACAAAAGGAAATCGTTTGTGATAATGGACCACAATTCATAGGGGCCCAAATCACAGAATTTTTTGAAAGTTGGCAGATTAAAATAATAACATCTACACCATATCATCCAATGGGAAATGGACAAGCTGAGTCGACGAATAAGGTTACCATCAACAACTTGAAGAAAATATTGAAGGATTCGAAAGGTAATTGGCCTGAGGTATTACCTGGGGTATTATGGACTTATCGTACAACGACAAAAACAGGCACGGGGGCAACCCCATTTTCAATGGTTTATGGTGCTGAGGCTCTGATTCCAGTAGAAATAGGAGAACCAAGCACACGATACGTTCCAGCAACGGAAGACTCGAATAATGAAGAGTTACAGGTGAACCTCGATTTGCTTGAAGGGAGAAGAGAAGCGACATTAATAAGGATGGCATCTCAAAAGCAAGTAATTGAGCGATACTACAACAGGAAAGCACGTCTCAGGTTCTTCGAAACTGGGGACTTTGTGCTAAAAAAGGTGTTCCAATCCACGATGGCTGCTAACTCTTGAAAGCTAAGTCCAACGTGGGAGAGACCCTACATAATTCGTGACATTGCAGGGAAAGGAGCATATGAGTTGGAGACAATGGATGGCAAGGTCTTACCTTCACATTGGAATGTTGTCCATCTAAAGAGATATTACTTCTAAGGGAGTAGTCACAGTCAGGTATCCCCATGTTAATTTTAAAAACAAGCACGGGGGAAACCCCATTTTCAATGGTTTATGGTGCTGAGGCTCTGATTCCAGTAAAAATAGGAGAACCAAGCACACGATACGTTCAAGCAACGGAAGACTCGAACAATGAAGAGTTACATGTGAACCTTGATTTGCTTGAAGGGAGAAGAGAAGCGGCATTAATAAGGATGGTAGCTCAAAAGCAAGTAATTTAGCGATACTACAACAGGAAAGCACGTCTCAGGTTCTTCAAAACTGGGGACTTTGTGCTCAAAAAGGTGTTCCAATCCACGAAGGCTGCTAAATCTGGAAAGCTAAGTCCAACGTGGGAGGGACCCTACAGAATTGCTGACATTGCAGGGAAGGGAGCATACGAGTTGGAGACAATGGATGGAAAGGCCTTACCTTCACATTGGAATGCTGTCCATCTAAAGAGATATTACTTCTAAGGGAGTAGTCACAGTCAGGTATCCCCATGTTAATTTTTTCCTTTGATTTATTAAGATCTTACTAATGATTTTAGATTCTAGGCAAAAACCCTAACTCGTGCCAAATGATGAGTCATGACCTGCACGACAAAATGGAATATTATCCAAGCCTAGGGTTACATTAATCTGATGGAAATATACATGGGTTAGGAAGTCTTTATCTATAATCGCACCTCCAAGTCCCGTATATTTTTCTGTTTCATGAAAAGGACCAAGATAAAAGATACAAACAAGTGCTCGAGGCTTTATTATTCACCGCTCAAACACTTGGGGGACTGCATATTATACACTGATGTGTGCAGATAAACAGATGCGAATATCACAAGATACGAATATCGAACATAAGTTGGTCAAAGTTTTTGCAAGATTTAGCCACAAAAAGACAAGTGTTGAGAAGAAGTTACGAAGTCTTCAGCACTCAGCATAAAACATTCATTATAATGTTGTAAACGAAATCACTTCTCAAACCCTTCCTAGATATGTAAAGATAGGGTTATGACTATGTACTAAAATGGGTTATGAAGAAAAACTATTTCTATTTCATATCGTATAAAAATTTGTTACAAGATAAACAGTTGCGAGAAAGTTATAGATATATTTTAACACATGTAATAGTCAAAAACTTGTCAAAGTTCATGAATGAAAACTTATCAAAGTTGTTTCATACAAAACATGTGTATTCCTATTACTTTCGTCGTATTATAACACCATTATGAAGTTGAGACTTAACCAAAAAATAATATTTTGATCAAACCTAGAATTTAAGATGAAAAATCGGGTTACCGATAATCAAGAGACCAAAAAATAATAAGCTTTATGAGAATAAGAATAAAGCAGTAAACAATTTTGTATTTCAGTATGATGCCAATAATTTTTCATGTCCTTACAAATGATGGGACTTCTTCCTTTTATAGTTGATTATATGGAAAGGAATGAAACCTTAACTTTAATGAGTCAATTATGAGTAATAAATGACATTAAATAAGTCGTTATACAATCATTCCTATTAAATACCAATTTTCTAACGTATCAGGTATTTAATACTGAATTTGGACTCCTTTTTATCTTCAGATCCATATCTTTAATGCCTTTCAATCCGTTGGCTTTTAATGACTTGAATTGATTCGAGTATCGTGCCTAAACTGCTTTTCGTGCATGTTTAACTTCCTCTTCCCGTATATGTCATCTTCCGTGCCTTTTTCTCAATTATTATGCTTTGACCATTTGACCAATCTATGTGTCATGCTACGTCATTTTTAACATAAATTCAACTTTTTCCCAATACAGATAGTCCCCCCCCCCATTTCCCATTTATTTATCAATTAAATATTTGGGAAGTGGATCCTCATTAAAAAAGGGAATTTTTGTCATAATTAATGCTATGACAGTATCGACGCTTCAATTGTCTCTTCTATTTAATACACCATATGCGTGTCACCTCCTCACTAGTTCTGCGATTTTGCAGCCTTTTTCTAAGGCTTCTTTAACTTCACTATTCACGAAGTGATAGTTGCCTTTACTATAGGCTTTTCATCATTACTCTTCTAAGTTATCTACGGTTGTGTTTATATATATAAACTTATTCCCTTTTCCCTTTTTCTTCCTCTTCACAAGCTTTTTACCAAACTTTTTGCTCTTTACTCCTGTTTATTTTATCTGCAGTTCATTCTTTCTGTCCATATCTCCTTGCCATGTCGTCTTCAAATCCTAACCCTAAAAGAGTTCCAATACTTGACAGTTTCCCCAACGCTCCTGATAGATACATAAGAAGTAGATGAGGTGTTCTTCGTGGTGCTGGGTCGATGCGTGGTGGTACCTCTGGTTCCACCACTCTTTCTAGTTTTGGTAACTCCTCTAGAGGCTCCCTTTCTAACAAATCCTCTTCTAAAGGAAAAGAGCCTTCTGAACCTCTCCAGGAGCCTCTAGTTGAAGAAATCGTACCAACAGATTTATCTTTTGAACATGACAAAGAATCCCTTCGCGAGCAAGTGATTAAATTAGAGAGGGCTGACAAATATCCCTCTTTAATTACTGAACCTTTGATTCAAATTGTTCGAAGAGACTGTCGTTGGAGAGATAACACCCATATAGTCCTTCTCAACCCTAGCCAAAGAATAACTTCTTATAGGGCTGGCTTTTCTTGCGTTTACACTTATCCCTTCACTTTGGGATTTATTCCTGCCATCGACCTAGTTATTCTCGACTTTTGTCGTTTTTTCAAAATCTGTTTGGCTCAAGTTGGCCCCATTGTATGGAGAGCTGTGGCTTGTTTGAGGTATATGTCGGCGAAAGCTGATGTTGACTTTACCTTCCCTCATTTGATTCATCTTTATCACCCCAAGCTATTTCGCAATGGCGTTTTTACCTTAACGTATCTATTTCTGTTATTTCAGCTCCTTTTCTAATCCCATTATTATTCCTTTGCTTTTTGTAGCATCCATGGGAGATGTGGAACTCGTTCCTAACTTTCGCATTTGGGTAGATGCCATCTTGAAGGCCGTGCCTATGGAAGAACGAACTTGGAAATTATTTTCCAACAAACATGGCTGGAAAGTTAAAACACACGGTAATGCCTGTTTTACACACTTTTCCTTTTACATATTAAGTACCTTTTCCTTAATGTTGATTATGTATCCTTCTTTTAATCAAGATTTGGCAACAAAGGAATAGCAGCTGATGTAGCTACGGCTATTCCCAAGTCTGGTAATGCTGCACTTGATTTGGATAAGGCTCGAAACTTGCTTCAGAAGAGGAAAACTATAGGAGAAGGTTCTAGGAATGAGGAAGAGGAAGGTACCCCGTTAATAGCCAGGCCCAGAGTTAGGAGACGAGTCATTAATGATGACAAAATTGAGGATTCTCCTGCTCAAACCTCAACCACCGAGCTTGTTTTGATTCCTTTAGATGAGGATACCATACCAAAAGACACGAATGAAACAACTCAGCGTCTCTTTGATAGTGGTTTCGACAGTGGCGAGTTCGGACCTATTCTTGATGAAGCTCCTCTTTCTTCATTCGTACCTGCTTCCTCCGTTCCTTTGCCAACCGTAAGTGTTTCTTTGCCAACCGTAAGTGTTTCTTCCTCACTTTTGCTCTCTTTTGCATCATCCTTGCTTAACAATGGCGTCTCCAAACCCTAAACCTAAAAGAGCTCCAATCTTAGACAAATTCCCCAATGCCCCTGTTAGACATAGAAGAGGCAGAGGAGGCAGGCTTCGTACAGGGTTAGAATCTACTCGAGGCGATTCTTCTGGTTCTTCTTCTAGGAGCTCTATTCCAAAAACTCCTTTTTCTAAAGGTAAGGAAGTTCATGATTCTTTTCGAGAACCTTTAGTTGATGAAATCGTACCCACTGATTTATCTTTCGTAAGCGATAAACAATCTCTTCAAAAGCAAGTTGATGGTTTGGAAAAAGCTGATACTTATCCTACTCTTGTGACCGAACTTACAATCCCTATCATCATAGGAGATTGTAATTGAAAAAATAGCCTTCGAATGTCAATTCCTTCCATAAATCAAAGAATTTCTTCTTTTAGGATTGGGTACTCTTTTGTTTATACTTACCCTTTTACTTTGGGTTTTAATCCTCCGATTGACCCAATCATTCTCGATTTTTGCCGCTTCTTTAACATTTGCTTGGCCCAAGTTGGTCCTTTAGTATGGAGAGCAGTGGCTTGTTTGAGATATCTATCTACCAAAGCCAATGTTAATTTCACCTTTGCTCACCTTATCCATTTATACCATCCCAATTTAATATGCCATGGGATTTTTACCTTAACTGCGAGAAGCAAAAATTTTTTGGTAAGCACAGAAGATGACAATGATCGCGGATGGTATGACCGTTACGTTGCTATACGTACGATGGACTTGCTTGGTAAAACAAATATCCCCTTCCCTGGGAATTGGAATTTTGCACGTAAGTCTTTTTTCTTGCTTGACCGTACGTATTTTTGAGAATTTTGATTCTTCTTCTGACTTCATCTCTTTTTGGTTTTTTGTACCAACCATGGGAGATGTGGAACCTATTCCCAACTTCTGTGGTTGGGTAGAATCAATTTTGAAGATTGCTCCTAAGGAGCAAAGAACTTGGAAATCAATTTCTTCTCTACATGGCTGGAAAGTTAAAACACACGGTATCGCCTATTTTACACACTTTTCCTTTTACATATTAAGTACCTTTTCCTTAATGTTGATTATGTATCCTTCTTTTAATCAGGATTTGGCAACAAAGGAATAGCAGCTGATGTAGCTACGACTATTCGCATGTCTGGTAATGCTGCACTTGATTTGGATAAGGCTCGATACTTGCTTCAGAAAAGGAAAACTATAGGAGAAGGTTCTAGGAATGAGGAAGAGAATGGTTCCTTGTTAATAGCCAGGCCCAGAGTTAGGAGACGAGTCATTAATGATGATGAAATTGAGGATACTCCTGCTCAAATCTCAACCACCGAGCATGTTTTGATTCCTTTAGATGAGGATACCGTGCCAAAAGACACGATTGAATCAACTCAGCATCTCTTTGACAGTGGTTTCGAGGGTGGCGAGTTTGGACCTGTTCTTGATGAAGCTCCTCTTTCTTCATTTGTTCCTACTTCCTCCATTCCTTTGCCAACCGTAAGTGTTTCTTTGCCAGCAATGGCTGCTTCTGTTCTTTCACCAGTTTTGACCGCTCTTACTTCTGTTCATGTGTTAATTTCTACATCCACTCCTTCCGTTCCTACTTCAACTCCCACGACTCCTATTGTATTTACCTTTTGCACTACTCCCCCTTCTGCTATTCCATCTTCATCTATCCCACACGTAGAGGTAAGCTCCAAAAGTAGAGACATAGCTATGAGGAGAGTCACACTCGAAGTCCCTACCAATCAAAGCCTCTTAAGAAAATCTGGGGGAGCTGATACCTGGCTCGAACCTCTTATCGGAGAGATCGAGAAGAACAAGATGCAGAGCCACATTTGTTACACCTTGATGAATGACATAGTTCATTCAACTTTAAAGGTAATTTTCTTGACCTTGAATGCTTTCCTTCTTTTTCCTTTTAAATTCTTACTTATATGCTTTATAACCGTAGGCTAATCGTATTGGGACTGAGATGATGAGGCGAGTCTCTATGTTGGAGAAAAAGGAGCGAGAGTCTGCAAAAGCTATCTCTGAAGTCAGGAGAATTGCTGAAGATGCCTTACTTGAAGCAGCGAACTGGAAAGAACAATTTGAGAGTGCTCAAGGGACTATAGAAGAGTTGTAGGAGACCAAGGCTCACTTGGAGCAACAAAATCGTGGCTTAACCTCTGAGTTTGGAATTGTCAATGTTTCTTGGGGCCAGCTTAGAAGGGACAAAGAGCTTTTGGAGTGCTCTTTATCTAAATCCAATGAGGAGATTAAAGAGCTTAAATTACTTATGGAGAATAAAGAAGAATACGCAAAGGAGTTAGCTCAAATCTTAACTATTGCTCAAAATGAATTAAGGGCTTCTTCTGACAAAATTTGTGCCTTAGAAAGTTACCATGCCTCTCTTGAAGCTTCCTTGAATTCTCACCTAGTTGAAAACCAAATAGCGAAAAATGATATTGCTATATGGGAAAAGGAATATAAGGCTATGCAGAAGGAGTATAATGCTCTTGAGGAAAATTTCAAAATAGACGTGAGTTGGAATTTTCTTAATTCTCGACGTGATGCTTTGATGGAGGCTTCACAAGAAAATTTTGATTTGAAATCTGAATTGGCCAAAGTCATAGATACTATCGATAAAGGTCAACAAACTACTGATACTTCTTCTCCAGTACTTGGAACTACTGATACCCCTTCTCCGATACTCGATGCTCCCGGAACGGAAGAGTTATTGAACTCTGAAGCAGTTACTGAGGTACTTGAAGTTGTGATTCCGGCTTTCGAGGGTGAAACTTCTATGACACAGTCTGTGGGAATTGAAGTTCCCGTGACTACTGCTTCCCTCGTTGATGTTATTACTTCAAGCTCAGTTGAGACCGCTCCTATTGCTGCTTCGTCCGAAGTTATGAACGCACCTGTTATTGCTTCTTTAGAAAGTGATGTTACAACTTTTGAAGCTCCAACTCCTTCAGTGACCAGCTAAACTTGTTAAGTTTTTATTGCTTTTTTAATGACTGTTAATGTTATCCCTTGGTAATTTCGAAGGGATATTTTGGTGAAGTCCCCAGTTACCATAATGAGGCATTTGTAAAACAAGTATTTTGATGACATTTTGATCATTTTGGTGACTAAGTTTTTTGCCTTAGTCTTTTATGCTAAGAAGTTTTATGAGTTCTTCTTTATATTTTATTCTCGCCTATTTTCTTAGTTAGGACTTATAGAATAAATTAGCATTTTTATTCTTTGAAAATGCTTTATGATTCTTCTCATGGAATATCAACATGAGGTTTATAAAAGAGGGCCATTTTATTTTATAGACACTTAATGAAGAAGACGTCTCAACTTCATAATAGTATTATAATACGACAAAAGTAACAGGAATATACATGTTTTATATGAAACAACTTTGATAAGTTTTCATTCATGAACTTTGACAAGTTTTTGACTATTACATGTGTTAAAATACATCTATAACTTTCTCGCAACTGTTTTTCTTGTAACAGATTTTTTTATATGATATGAAAAAAATAGACAAGGTTTTTCTTCATAACTCGTTTCAGTACATAGTCATAACCTTTTCTTTACATATTTAGGAAGGGTTTGAGAAGTGACTTCTTTACAACATTAGAATGAATGTTTTATGCTGAGTGCTGAAGACTTCGTAACTTCTTCTCAACACTTGTCTTTTTTTGGCTGAATCTTGCCAAAACTTTGACCAACTTATGTTCGATATTCGTATCTTGTGATATTCGCATATGTTTTTCTGCACACATCAGTGTATAATATACAGTCCCCCAAGTGCTTGAGCGGTAAAGAATGAAGCCTCGAGCACTTGTTAGTATCTCTTAGCTTGGTCCTTTTCCTGAAACAGAAAAATATACGGGACTCGGGGGTGCGATTATAGATGAAGACTGCCTAACCCGTGTACATTTCCATCAGATTAATGTAACCCTAGGCTTGGAATTTAAGAATATTCTATTTTGTTGTGCAGGTCGTGACTCATCATTTGGCACGAGTTAGGGTTTTTGCCTAGCATCTAAAATCGTTAGTAAAATCTTAATAAATCAAAGGAAAAAATTAACATGGGGATACCTGAATGTGACTACTCCCTTAGAAGTAATATCTCTTTAGATGGACAGCATTCCAATGTGAAGGTAAGACCCTGCCATCTATTGTCTCCAACTCGTATGCTCCCTTCCCTGCAATGTCACGAATTCTGTAGGGCCCCTCCCACGTTGGATTTAGCTTTCCAGAGTTAGCAGCCTTCGTGGATTGGAACACCTTTAAGTGCACAAAGTCCTCAGTTTTGAAGAACCTGAGACGTGCTTTCCTGTTGTAGTATCGTTCACTTACTTGCTTTTGAGCTGCCATCCTTATTAATGCCGCTTCTCTTCTCCCTTCAAGCAAATCGAGGTTCACCCGTAACTCTTCATTGTTAGAGTCTTCCGTAGCTTGAACTTATCGTGTACTTGGTTCTCCTATTTCTACTGGAATCAGAGCCTCAACACCAAAAACCATCGAAAATGGGGTTTCCCCCGTGCTTATTTTTGTTGTTGTACGATAAGCCCATAATACCCAAGGTAATACCTCGGGCCAATTACCTTTCAAATCCTGCAATCTTTTCTTCAATTTGTTGATGATAACCTTATTCGTGGACTCAGCTTGTCCATTTCCCACTGGATGATATGGTGTAGATGTTATTCTTTTAATCTGCCAACTTTTAAAATATTCTATGATTTGGGCCCCTATGAATTGTGGTCCATTATCACAAACGATTTCCATTGGTACTCCAAAATGACATATTATGTTTCTCCAAATGAAGTCTTTAACTTCTTTCTCCCGCACCTGTTTAAAAGCAGATGCTTCTACCCATTTAGTGAAGTAATCTATAAGTACTAGTAAAAATTTTACCTGACCTTTTGCTTGTGGCAATGTACCTACGATATCCATTCCCCATTTCATAAAGGGCCACGGGGCTATGACAGGGTGGAGTAACTCAGCTGGCCTATGCATATTATTGCTATATCTTTGACATTTATAACATTTAGATACGAAATCGTTAGCTTCTTCTTCCATCTTAGGCCGATAATACCCTGCTCGAATCAATGTTTTTACTAACGATCTCCCACCAGCGTGATTTCCACAATGTCCTTTGTGTATTTCCCACATCACATACTCTGTTTGAGAAGGCCCGAGACACCTTGCTCACGGTCCACCGAACATCTTTCGATAAAGATTCCCTTGATGTAAATAGTAACGAGCAGCTTTCTTGCGAAGTGCGTGTGCCTTTGCTTTGTTAATAGGTATGGTTTCATGCTGCAAAAGAGCAACAATTTCGTTTCTCCAATCCCATGTTATATGATTAAAATTTACCTCATTGTTGTCAGGTTCGAGAACGAAATGAAATAGATGTACAACTGAAGCATTTCTATCATTTGCTATGTCCACTGCAGACGTGAGATTAGATAAAGCATCCGCTTCTGCATTTTCATCTTTTGGGATCTGCATTACCTTCCAAGTTTGGAATTGTTTTACTAATTCCCGTACCTTTTCCAAATATTCTTGCATTCGAGTTTCCCTGGCTGTAAAAGTCCCCAGTATTTGATTAACTACAAGTTGAGAGTCGCTCTTGATTATAATCTGGGTTATGCCAAGTTCCCGTGCCAATTCTAAACCTGCAATTACAGCCTCATACTCTGCTTCATTGTTAGTTATAGAATGACATTTTATAGCTTGTCTAATAGTTTCACATGTAGGAGGTACGAGAACTATCGCTAGGCCTGCACCTTTTACATTAGATGAACTATCAGCAAATAAAATCCAAGTCACTGGGTTTGCACTATTAAAATCATGTAACTCTTTTTCTGCTTCTAAATGCATTCCTTGACTGAAATCAGCTATGAAATTGGCTAATACTTGAGATTTTATGGCAGTTCTAGGTTGATAACTGATTTCATGTTCGCTTAACTCTATAGCCCATTTTGCTAACCTTCTTAATAACTCATGTTTATGCAAAATGCTACGTAATGGAAAAGCAGTAACAACAACAATGGGATGGGACTGGAAATAAGGTCTCAATTTTCTAGATGCCATGATCAAAGCTAAAGCTAATTTTTCTAGTTGCGGATATCGTGTCTCAGCATCTAACAAAGATTTACTTACATAATATATAGGATATTGTTTACCTTGGTCCTCTCTAACTAAAACAGCACTTACCGCAACTTCTGATATAGCCAAATAGATAAGTAGCTTTTCACCTTCCTTTGGTTTTGCTAACAACAGAGGGTTTGAAAAATAAGCTTTCAAATTTCTAAGAGCCTGTTGAAAATCTTTGTTCCATTCAAAATGATCTTATTTTTTGAGTGTAGAGAAAAATATAAAACACTTCTCCGAAGATCTGGAAATGAATCTCCCCAAAGCTGCAATTCTTTCTATTAATCTTTGAACCTCTTTCTTACTTGTAAGGATATCAGGAATTTCTTCTATTGCTTTAATCTGAGAGGGATTCACTTCAGTGCCACGGTTAGAAATAAGAAAACCCAAAAATTTACCTGAAGCAACTCCAAATGCGCATTTTTCTGGATTAAGTTTCATATTAAATTTTTGCAAAATTTCAAATGTAACAAATAAATGAGAAATATGATCATTAGAATGCCGGGTCTTGACGAGCATATCGTCTATATATACTTCCATAGTCTTTCCTAAATGTTCTTGGAACATTTTGGTGACCAACCTTTGATAGGTTGCTCCAGCATTCTTGAGACCAAAGGGCATTACCTTATAACAGTAAGTCCCCATGTCTGTGATAAAAGAAGTTTTTTCTTCATCACTGGGGTCCATTTTTATTTTGTTGTACCCCGAATATGCATCTAAAAAACTTAAAAGCTCATGCCCTGCAGTTGCATCA
This sequence comes from Nicotiana glauca, assembly GCA_026770625.1. NCBI lineage: Eukaryota > Viridiplantae > Streptophyta > Magnoliopsida > Solanales > Solanaceae > Nicotiana > Nicotiana glauca. The sequence goes on from MU730506.1 coordinate 76,222, forward strand.
ACTAACTGATCTATATGAGGCAAAGGGAAAGAATCTTTTATGCAGGCTTTGATAAGATCTGTATAATCTACACAAACCCGCCACTTACCGTTTTTCTTAGGCACGACAACCGTGTTAGCCAACCAATCGGGATACTTTACATCACGGATTGGCCCAATTTCTAATATCTTTTGAACCTCCTCTTGAATCACCTGGTTTTTGAAAGCTCCTTGCTTTCTTTTCTTTTGTTTCACGGGTGTGCAAGATGGGTCTTCATTTAGTTTGTGAGTCATCACATCCGGTGGTATTCCTGTCATATCAGCATGGGACCAAGCAAAACAGTCCACGTTAGCTTTTAAGAATTCAATTAACATACCTCGCATGTCTGAGCTTAAGTTGGCTCCCACATAAACCTTTCTTTCAGGCCATTGTTCAAATAATATCACAGGCTCGAGCTCCTCAATAGTGGTTTTGATGTTCTCATTCTCTTCAGGTTCTTGAATCATATCAGGTCTTGAATCAAAATCTGTCTTTCCTTGTTCGGTGTGGTTTGGTCTATATTTTCTTCAACTTTATTTACAACATTCGTATCTGCTACAATATTAATACTCCTAGCTGTATGTTGTTCTCCAATAATTTGACAAATCCCCCATGGTGACGGGAATTTCATAACTTGATGTAGAGTTGATGGGACATCGTCCATATCGTTAATCCACGGTCTCCCCATGATTATATTATATGCCATCTCCATATCTACTACCTGAAATTTGGTATCTTTCACAACACCTTCTGCAAAAGTTGTTAGAATTACCTCTCCTTTAGTTACTACACTGGAATTATCGAATCCTGATAGAGTATGCACCTTTGGAATCATCTTATCCTCCGCTTGCATTTTTCATAGCACCCTTAATAGGATGATATTTTTAGAACTTCCTGGATCAATCAAAACTCTTTTTACATTAGTATCATGTACAAGTAAAGATATTACCAGTGCATCGTTGTGGAGGGTAACCACTCCTTCTGTGTCTGCATCATCAAAAGTGATAATTTCATCCTCTAAAGTTTGGCGCACACGTTTCGCGTGTGTGATTGTGACTTTGGAAACTTTATTCGAAGTTGTATATGTTAATAAATATCCTCGCCCCCACTTATAACATTCACGGTTCTCTTGGGTGATGAGGGCTTTGGTGGCTCTTGCCTATTTTTCATGTAAGCTTGCTTTCCTTTCTCACTAAATAACTTAATGAGATAGCCTTGTTTTAATAGATGGTCCACTTCACTCTGTAAGAATCTGCATTTGAAGTCTTATGCCCGTGATCATTATGAAATTCGCACCAATGATCTGGATTGTGCTTGTTTGGATTTGACCGCATCTCCTTCGGCCACTGCACCTTATCTCCCATACTCCTTAAAACAGCTACGAGCTCGGAGGTGGTGACATTGAAATTATATCCACCGAATCTTGCCTTCAAACTTCCATCATCATCTCGTGACTCCTGTCTATTTCGATCATTCTTGAATCTTGATGAAGAGCCGGATTCCCTGCTTCTTGATTTTTTATCATATCGTTGATTTTCCTGTTTTGTCCGTGAATCTTTTCCTGCAGGACCCATATAAGGATCTTACCTGTTTTTACCTGATCTTTTTTCAGTTTCAGATCTCCTTGAACCGCTCCTTTCTTCATGTTGAAATCGAGGCACGATATCTTCCTCAATTCTCAACTTCGTACTATACCTGTTGTACACATCATTCCACGTGGTTGCAGGGAACTCTCGAAGGCTTTCTTTAAGTCTTCTCGTAGCTTCAGAACTTTTATCATTTAAATTGCTCGCAAAAGCTATTGCAGCCCAATTATCTGGTACACGGGGTAAAGTTATTCGTTCGCGTTGGAACCTATCAACAAAATCTCGGAGCAACTCTGTGTCCCCTTGTTTGATTTTAAATATTTTCTCCATTCTTTTCTCAACCTTTTGTGCTCCTGAGTGCGCCTTCATGAAAGAATCTGCAAGCTCATCAAAAGAGTTTATAGAGTTTTCAGGCAAAAGAGAATACCAGGTTAGTGCTCCCTTGGTGAGTGTTTCTCGAAACTTCTTGACCAACACGGATTCGATCTCCTGCTTGGACAAATCATTTCCTTTGACTCCTGTAGTAAATGCCATCACATGGTCACGTGGATCGGTTGTGCTATCATATTTTGAAATGTCAGGCATTTTGAATTTTTTAGGGATTGGAAGGGGAGAAGCACTTGGTTTCCAAGGTTGTTGTGAGTATTTATCCGCATTTACTGCTTTGATTATTGGGGGAACACCAGGTATTTACTCGATGCGCTCGTTTTGTTCTTTGAGTTGTGTCTGCAAAGTTAGTACCAAATTTTGTAAATAAGAATTATTTGTGTTACCTGGATCCACTTCTCGTGGTTCACTGGGGGTTCCTTCGTTTCAGTTAACAAGGCCAGAACGAGGATTCTCCAGTGTGTTATTATTAGGCGAAGGTGTGGGCGGTGCAAAAGGTAATCGACTAACTAGCATTTGAAGAGCTTGGCTAACCCGTGTATCAATTATTCTTTGTAGAGCTTCCTCTGGTCCATCAAAGTGTTCTGATTGCTCTTGTTCATCAGCATGTGATGCTGGTTCAGGAGTACCTTCACGATATTGACGTGGAGAAGTTTGAGGGGAAGGAACTATGTTAACGTTGTGCATATCCCCTTGATTCTGATGGATTTGATTTTCATCAGCATTGTTGTTGTTGTTGTTGCTTTCCATGATGATAACAATTAGTATAATGTAATTTTAAAAAGAAATAGATTATCAGATTCCCGGTAACGGAACCAATTTGTTTAACCAAAAAATAGTATTTTGATCAAAACTAGAATTTAAGAAGAAAAACCGGGTTACTGATAATCAAGAGACCAAAAATAATAAGCTTTCTGAGAATAAGAATAAAGCAGTAAACAATTTTGTATTTCAGTATGATGCCAATGATTTTTCGTGTCCTTACAAATGATGGGACTTCTTCCTTTTATAGTTGATTCTCGGTAAAGGAATGAAACCTAAACTTTAGTGAGTCAATTATGAGTAATAAATGACATTAAATAAGTTGTTACACAATCATTCCTATTAAATACCAATTTTCTAACGTATCAGGTATTTAATACTGAATTTGGACTCCATTTTGTCTTCAGATCCATGTCTTTATTGCCTTTCAATCCGTTGGCTTTTAATGACTTGAATTGATTCGAGTATCGTGCCTAAACTGCTTCTCGTGCATGTTTAACTTCCTCTTCCCGTATCTGTCATCTTCCGTGCCTTTTTCTCAATTGTTATGCTTTGACCATTTGACCAATCTACGTGTTATGCCACATCATTTTTAATATAAATTCAACATTTTCCCAATACAGAGACGTCTTCTTCATTAAGTGTCTATAACTTAAAAGGGCCCTGTTTTATAAACCTCATATTGATATTCCATGAGAAGAATCATAAAGCATTTTCAAAGAGTAAAAATGCTAAGTTATTCTATCAGTCATAAATAAGAAAATAAGCAAGAATAAAATATAAAGAAGAACTCATAAAACTTTTTAGCATGAAAGACTAAGGCAAAAAACTTAGTCATCAAATTGTCATCAAAATATTTTACAAATGCCCCATTATGGTAACTGGGGACTTCACCAAAAGATCCCTTCAAAATTACCAAGGGATAACATTAACAGTCATTAAAAAAGAAATAAAAACTTAACAAGTTTAACTTGTCATTGAAGGAGTTGGAGCTTCAGAAGTTGTAACATCGCTTTCTGAAGAAGCAATAACAGGTGTGGTCACAACTTCTGAAGAAGCAGCAATATGAGCAGTCTCAACTGAGCTTGAAGCAATAACATCAACGAGGGAAGCGGTAGTCACATGAACTTCAATTCCCGTAGACTGTGTCATAGAAGTTTCACCCTCGGAAGCCGAAATCACAACTTCAAGTACCTCAGTAACTGCTTCAGAGTTCAATAACTTTTCCGTTCCGGGAGCTTCGAGTGCTGGAGAAGGGGTGTCAGTAGTTCCAAGTGTTGGAGAAGGAGTATCAGCAGGTTGTTGACCTTTCTCGATAGTGTCTATGACTTTGGCCAATTCAGATTTCAAGTCAAAATTTTCATGTGTAGCCTCCATCAAAGCATCACGTCGAGAATTAAGAAAAGCCCAACTCACATCTATGTTGAAATTTTCTTCAAGATCATTATACTTATTATCCAGAGCCTTATATTCCTTTTCCCACATAGAAATATCATTTTTCGCTATTTGATATTCAGCTAAGTGAGAATCCAAGGAAGCTTCAAGAGAGGCATGGGAACTTTCTAAGGCACGAATTTTGTCAGAAGAAGTCCGTAAATCATTTTGAGCAAGAGTTAAGTTTTGGGCTAACTCCTTTGCGTATTCTTCTTTCTTCTCCATAAGTACTTTAAGCTCTTTAATCTCCTCGTTGGATTTAGATAAAGAGCACTCCAAAAGCTCTTTGTCCCTTCTAAGCTGGCCCCAAGAAACATTGACAATTCCAAACTCAGAGGTTAAGCCACGATTTTGTTGCTCCAAGTGAGCCTTGGTCTCCTACAACTCTTCTATAGTCCCTTGAGCACTCTCAAATTGTTCTTTCCAGTTCGCTGCTTCAAGTAAGGCATCTTCAGCAATTCTCCTGACTTCAGAGATAGCTTTTGCAGACTCTCGCTCCTTTTTCTCCAACATAGAGACTCGCCTCATCATCTCAGTCCCAATACGATTAGCCTACGGTTATAAAGCATATAAGTAAGAATTTAAAAGGAAAAAGAAGGAAAGCATTCAAGGTCAAGAAAATTACCTTTAAAGTTGAATGAACTATGTCATTAATCAAGGTGTAACAACTGTGGCTCTGCATCTTGTTCTTCTCGATCTCTCCGATAAGAGGTTCGAACCAGGTATCAGCTCTCCCAGATTTTCTTAAGAGGCTTTGATTGGCAGGGACTTCGAGTGTGACTCTCCTCATAGCTATGTCTCTACTGTTGGAGCTTACCTCTACGTGTGGGATAGATGAAGATGGAATAGCAGAAGGGGGAGTAGTGGAAAAGGTAAATACAATAGGAGTCGTGGGAGTTGAAGCAGGAACGGAAGGAGTGGATGTAGAAATTAACACAAGAACAGAAGTAAGAGCGGTCAAAACTGGTGAAAGAACAGAACCATCCATTGCTGGCAAAGAAACACTTACAGTTGGCAAAGGAATGGAGGAAGTAGGAACGAATGAAGAAAGAGGAGCTTCATCAAGAACAGGTCCAAACTCGCCACTCTCGAAACCACTGTCAAAGAGACGATGAGTTGATTCAATCGTGTCTTTTGGCACGGTATCCTCATCTAAAGGAATCAAAACAGGCTCGGTGGTTGAGATTTGAGCAGGAGTATCCTCAATTTCATCATCATTAATGACTCGTCTCCTAACTCTGGGCCTGGCTATTAACAAGGAACCTTTCTCTTCCTCATTCCTAGAACCTTCTCCTATAGTTTTCCTTTTCTGAAGCAAGTATCGAGCCTTATACAAATCAAGTGCAGCATTACCAGACATGTGAATAGTCGTAGCTACATCAACTGCTATTCCTTTGTTGCCAAATCCTGATTAAAAGAAGGATACATAATCAACATTAAGAAAAAGGTACTTAATATGTAAAAGGAAAAGTGTGTAAAATAGGCGATACCGTGTGTTTTAACTTTCCAGCCATGTAGAGAAGAAATTGATTTCCAAGTACTTTGCTCCTTAGGAGCAATCTTCAAAATTGATTCTACCCAACCACAGAAGTTGGGAATAGGTTACACATCTCCCATGGTTGGTACAAAAAACCAAAAAGAGACGAAGTCAGAAGAAGAATCAAAATTCTAAAAAATAGGTACGGTCAAGCAAGAAAAAAGACTTACGTGCAAAATTTCAATTCACAGGGAAGGGGATATTTGTTTTACCAAGCAAGTCCACCGTACGTATAGCAACGTAACGGGCATACCATCCGCGATCATTGTCATCTTCTGTGCTTACCAAAACCTTTTTGCTTCTCGCAGTTAAGGTAAAAATCCCATGGCATATTAAATTGGGATGGTATAAATGGATAAGGTGAGCAAAGGTGAAATTAACATTGGCTTTGGTAGATAGATATCTCAAACAAGCCACTGCTCTCCATACTAATGGACTAACTTCGGCCAAGCAAATGTTAAAGAAGCGGCAAAAATCGAGAATGATTGGGTCAATCGGAGGATTAAAACCCAAAGTAAAAGGGTAAGTATAAACAAAAGAGTACCCAATCCTAAAAGAAGAAATTCTTTGATTTATGGAAGGAATTGACATTCGAAGACTATTTNCAAAAGAGTACCCAATCCTAAAAGAAGAAATTCTTTGATTTATGGAAGGAATTGACATTCGAAGGCTATTTTTTCAATTACAATCTCCTATGATGATAGGGATTGTAAGTTCGGTCACAAGAGTAGGATAAGTATCAGCTTTTTCCAAACCATCAACTTGCTTTTGAAGAGATTGTTTATCGCTTACGAAAGATAAATCAGTGAGTACGATTTCATCAACTAAAGGTTCTCGAAAAGAATCATGAACTTCCTTACCTTTAGAAAAAGGAGTTTTTGGAATAGAGCTCCTAGAAGAAGAACCAGAAGAATCGCCTCGAGTAGATTCTAACCCTGTACGAAGCCTGCCTCCTCTGCCTCTTCTATGTCTAACAGGGGCATTGGGGAATTTGTCTAAGATTGGAACTCTTTTAGGTTTAGGGTTTGGAGACGCCATTGTTAAGCAAGGATGATGCAAAAGAGAGCAAAAGTGAGGAAGAAAATGTTTGCTGAAGATTTATGGAGAAGAAGACAAAGGAAGAAAAGGTTAGGTATGTATATAATGGCAACCGTCAAACTTAGAAGAGCAATGATGGAAAGCCTATAATAAAGGCAACTATCACTTCGTGAATAGTGGGAGTGAAGAAGCCTTGAAAAGGGTGCAAAATAGCAGAATCAATCAAAAAGTGACACATGGACAGAACATTAAATGGAAAAGACAACTGAGACATCAATATTATCATACGCATTGATTATGGCAAAAATACCCTTTTTATGAAGATCCACTTCCCAATTATTTAACTGAGAAATAAATAGAAAGTTGGGGGGACTATCTGTATTGGGAAAAAGTTGAATTTATATTAAAAATGACGTGGCATGACACGTAGATTGATCAAACAGTCAAAGCATAACAATTAAGAAAAAGGCACGGAAGATGACAGATACGGGAAAAGGAAGTTAAACAGGCACGAGAAGCAGTTTAGGCACGACACACATATCAATTCAAGTCATTTAAAGCCAACGGATTGAAAGGCATTAAAGACATGGATCTGAAGACAAAAAGGAGTCCCAATTCAGAATTAAATACCTGATACGTTAGAAAATTGGTATTTAATAGGAATGATTGTGTAACGGCTTATTTAATGTCATTTATTACTCATAATTTACTCATTAAAGCTTAGGTTTCATTCCTTTATCTAGAATCAACTATAAAAGGAAGAAGTCTCATCATTTGTAAGGACACGAAAATCATTGGCATCATACTGAAATAAAAATTTGTTTACTGCTTTATTCTTATTCTCATAAAGCCTATTATTTTTTGGTCTCTTGATTATCAGTAACCCGATTTTCATCTTAAATTCTAGCTTTAATCAAAATATTCTTTTTTGGTTACACAATTATAATTTAGTTGAAACCATAATCTAACATGCTCAAATTAATTAGATTATACTTTGATAAGATTAATATTCTTTAGTAATTTCCGCGTATCGCGCGGGTCGTAATACTAGTAAAAAAAATAACTCTCTTTTGATTTATCATTGCACCGCATAATAGCATGAGTTAGACACATGTTAACTGTTAACCCATTTGCCCCCAGCGTTTCCACGTCCAGAATTGAATTTGAGTTTGCTATCAAATTCTCCAATAATTAGGTCAAACACAAGAACATGCCTCTACAGTTTCTTTCTTCGTATTCTAATACTGTCTCAACTTCTCCTCCTTTTTTCATTATTTGCAGTCTTCTCTGTTGCACTGCTCAATTTACGTACAATTATACGGTCAGTTCTGTTTTGTCTGGCTTTTTTCTTTAACTATCCAAACTTTTTTTTGGGGTTGCACGCAGTGGCAGATCCGAGATTTTAAAGTTGTGGGTGCTTACTGATAAAAAGTTTAAAAGAAAAGAAAAAAAGAGTTTAGATATGGATGCTCAATCAATATTTATCTAAATATTTTTATAATTACCTATACAAATTTATTAAATCTTGTCAAAGATAATGGGTGCTTGAGCACCTTAAATCTGCATGTAGATCCGCCCCTGGTTGCACGCTTTATTATTAATTTTGTTTTCACAATTCCAGTTCTGCCGTATTGAAATTGTTTAAATTATGTAAAGTTGTTGGGCAGTGGTTTTCTGTTTTCTTTTTATGGGGGTGAGGTTGGAACAACGATTGGTTGTTTAGGAAAAGGATTAATTTATGTTCATATCTTTTTGAAATGAGGAATACAAATATGTTTTCTATGTGAAATTTTGGAATGCCTTTACTGGTTTGGTACCATGCCTGGTTGGGGTAATTAAGAAGCTCTTGGACCGGGTTGACTTTAGCTGACCAAAATGACTTTTCCTTTGTTTATCCATCCTTTTCTGAATATCAGTGTTATCTGGTTTTAAGATTGTGTTGGTTTCCACTGTGAAGAATGTATCCTTATGTTGTTTTAAATCTTCCATGGAAGATTAGCTTGCTTTCGTCTGAAATTCAAACGTAATTGGTGATATGTTAGGCCTCTGTTTTTCGTGCTTCGTTTCGCGCTTCTCATGATTTAATCTTAATTTTAACATGTTTAAACTCTTTTAAAGTGCAATAAAGATGAATTTAAGTTTATGATTTAGACACAACATCCAGACTTGCACTAGAGGTATTTGAGAAATTGCCGACTAGAAAGAAGGGGTAAAGTATTTGAGAATGGCAAGGACAGTTGAGAAATTTCACTATTTTGAAATTGCCACCGCCCGAGCCTAAGAAACCTTAAAAAAAGGGGAAATATAGACAAATTAAGTTTGGTTCTATGAGTATTAATTTGGACTTCAGAGAGGTCAGAAATTAAACAGTGTTGCTTATGCTGTTTTTTGGACTGTTTTGTGCTGTGTGTAAGTCCTTTTGGTCTATGAACTATTAACATCATGAATAAATTTCCTTGAATTTACTGGAGTTTTTGCATCTACTGGAGAAAAATTGAAGCCACTAACATGTAAAAGGAACAATTCTTTAGTATATCTCCTAAAGATTTTAAATGTTCTTGTTGTTTAAATTTTGAGGAAAGGGAGACTGAAACTAATAATTCTTATATTATTGTTATTTTGTTATTTTATATTATGTATTTTATGTTATTTATTATGAGTCTATTGATAGTACTAATATATTATCTCTTGTTGCTCTCTTGAGCCGAGGATTTCCTTGAAACAACCTCTCTGTCCCTCGGGGTAGGGGTAAGGTCTGCGTACATATTATCCTCCCCAGACTCCACTCGTGGGATTATACTGGGGTGTTATTGTTGTTGTTGTTGGAGACTGAAACTGATAAGAAATTGTCACGACCCAATTTTCATACCCGGTCGTGATGGCGCCTCTCGTGAAGACAAGGCCAGCCAACTAACCCAATTCGCTTCTTTAACAGTTATTAAACATAAATGAATAGAATAATATAGCTTAACGATATAACAACTGATATCTACAATCCAACTCAACCCGACCGGGGTGTCATAAGTCACGAGCATCTAAGAAGTAAGAACACAACTATAGGGTCATATACATGTATGAAATGAAATCTGAAATTCAAGATGAAGTCGGGTGCCGCGAACGCTGGCGGTCACCTTGCTCAGCTACAACAGTAATACTTTCAATCTGCTAACAACCCGCTACCGGGTGAACAATATCTGCAACTGCACGCGAGGTGCAGGGAGTGGAGTGAGTACTTCCAACTCAGTGGTAATAAGAATAAATAATAACTGAGAGGAAAGAAATCACGTAAGGGCACTCCACCATGCTATATAGGACAGTACAACCCTTTTAAAAAAACAGCAAAACCGTAAAAATTCTTTAGAAAATATCTGGCTCAGTTTAAAAACCTCTTTTAAAAATATCCTTTTTCCAACAGTCAAGCATATGAATGCAATATCAGATAGTGCAAGTCCGCACATAAGTCAGCCCCTCGGGCACAACACTCCTTTAATAAATAACACCAGGGTATCTGGTCAACAAGGCAAATAATAACATGTATGCCAATGATATGTGAGTGCTAAATGTCATGCCATGTAGTACAAACAAGAACCAATGCATGAATGCAATGCAATGCAAATGACCGCTGCGGTGCACAGCCCGATCCATTTGGGTACCCGCGCTCACTGGGGGTGTGTACAGACTCCGGAGGGGCTCCTACAGCCCAAGCGCAATATCATCATAGCATCGCTGCGGTGTGCAGCCTGATCCATCCTCAGTCCAGAACATGCAAATGAGCCACTCGGGCAATGTCACGTAATAGCTTTTAACTCAAAACATCAGAAAAATGCAATTTAAGTCTTTAAACCTTAGCAATATGACTGCACATTTCAAAACAGTATTTAACTGAGGACTGAAATTATTTAATATGCTAAGTGTCGTGAAAACAGTGATAATAACCCCTACAGGGTTCATATAACTGGCATGAAGCCCAAAATATGGCAATCAGCCCAATTCAAGATAGCATCTAGCAGGTTTCAATCAATTACGCAGTAAAAATCCACAACCGGGACGGACCAAGTCACAATCTCCAACGGTGCTCTACCCCACGCTCATACCTGGCGTGCAAGTCACCACAATACAATACTATGATGTGCAAATCCGGAGTTTCAAACCCTCAGGACATCATTTACAAGTATTACTCACCTCAAGAAGGCCAAAAGTCTAGCTCGCTATGCCCTTGCCTCTCAAATTGGCCTCCTCGTGCGACGAATCTGCCCAAGTTAAGAACGAATACATCACAATATGCTAAGGGAACAATACCCAATCGAAAACAATAAATTCGGGCACAATTCCCGAAATTACCAAAACCCAAACCCCGGGCCCATGTCTCGAAATCCAGAAATTTTTACATCAAAATGTTCCTTATCTCGCCACGAGTCTATACATACCAAATTCACAAGAATCGGAGTTCATTTGACCCCTTAAATCCTCAATTTAAAAATCTCAAAACTCAAGCCGTAGTTCTTCCCAAATTCCATCTCAAATCACTAATTAAATGATGAATTTAATGGTATATTCATGCACTCTAACCAAATCTGAGTTAGAATCACTTACCCCGATGAATTTTTTGAAAAACTTCGAAAAAATGCCAAAATTCGAGCTCTATAGGTCAAAATATCAAATAAAACCCAAAACCTCGTATTGATAGAATACCCCTCGGATTCTGACAACGCTGACCACACAAAAATGACTGCGGTCCGCGCCCAGGAAGTGCGGTCCGCGCAAAAATGGTCGCGGCCGCGCAGGAATGTGACTGCAGTGATAGGCTTTTGTTTTTTTACCATAACTTTTGCTACAGATGTCCAAATTACCATTTCTATAGCGTTCTGGAAACTAGACACGAAGGGCTACAACTTTTATTTCTGAATCACCTCAGAATTCCTTGTAGATCAAAAGATATGAGCTTTCGAAGTAGGACCAGTGACCCTGCAAGTTCTTTCCGTGCGCGGCCGCGCGCCCAGCGCGACAAGGAGCGCGGTCCGCGCCACCACTGTTGCCACCTCCATTTTTCTAACTTTCGTGGTGTCCGTACTCGCTCAAAACTCACCTGAAACACAATCAAGGCCCCCGAGACTTCAACCAAAAGCACCAACAAGTCTGAAAACACATCACGGACTTAGTCGAGGCCTCAAATCAAATCACATATCATCAAAATCACCAATTATGCGTGGATTCAAGCCTAAGAACTTTTTAAATTTTCAAGTTCCACAACCGATGCCGAAGCACGTCAAAACTAGTCCGAATGACCTCAAATTTTGCAGACAAGTCTAAAATCACCTAACGAAGCTACTGAAACTCTCGGAACTCCATTCCGACTCCCGAATAAAATTTTTACCTATCAACCGGAATAGACTAACTTCTTCACCGGACCTCAAAAATTACGCCCGATTGCGCTCCTAAGCCTTAAATCATCCCCCGAAACTAACTAAATCATCGAAATTCAATTCCGAGCCCTCCAACTCACAAGTCAACATTCGGTTGACTTTTCCAACTTAAGCCTTCTTAAAAGAGACTAAGTGTCTCATTTCTTAATAAAAATTACTCCAATTAAATTCTAACGCATCCAATACCGATAATGAAACATAAGGGAACATAAAATGGGAAGAACGGGGTCATAACTCACTAGACGACGGGTCGGGTCGTCACATTCTCCCCAATTTAAACAAACGCTCGTCCTCGAGCGTACCCAGAGTCATCCTAAAAGCCAACAAATAGCTGAATAACCTTACTAAGCATATACCCAGGGGTGATCCCATGTTACCCTATCTGATTTAGGTCCGATAACACATTTAAATAGAATTTACACAATCCAGTCTAGCCAATAAATTATAGAACTACCTTTTTACTTCTAAAACCATCAATATGATCAAAACCTCACACCTATACTTGAATAGTCTCGAACCAGCTGTACTAACCCATACCTGGAACCTCGGGTGAAATCATATGATATACCGCATAATCCAAGCGCTCGAAATGATAACTTCCATTAGCAGCAGTTGCCCACAACAACCAAATACCGATAGAAAATCCCTTATTATCTAAAGTCTTATTCCGACACTTTCATAAACTGCCAACGATAAATGAGACACGCAGCAAACCATAATCATTTTTCAGATCAACCAATTATGAAGCCACTTCCCTTGACTAATATCACAACAGATTTCCGGGTCCAAATTCGATATTATCTTTCTAACAAGCTGAGATCAAATCTGTCCGTATTCTTTAATGACTCCAACGATCACCTCGAATCCAACACACCACTCTGGTGATATAACACCTCAATACAGGCCTAAGCCACAACTTGCATAATACGCACACCAATACAAAACGATTTGAATATACTCAATCATGAAAAAAAATATAACTCAAACAAGGAGTTGTACCTCAAGCTCATCAGTACCATCACAACACAAGGCTGAGACCCCGTCTCACATCATAGAAATAGAACACCTGAATCTACCCCGAAATGTCATAACTCCACGCAGCCTCGCTACAATGCGCGATCCTATCCAACACTGTTACACATGAAGTATTTCAAGACACTGTGATCAAAATCGACAGCCACACACAATTTGATGTCTGAAACCAAAGCAATTCATTGCACCCACGGTGAAATAATTAACATATGACACGCCACCTGATAGGTCTTAACCCACACTCCATTTACCGAGCAACATCCAATTACTCTTCCCGCTCGACTTCCACTATGAATCCCCAATAGAACCGAACCACGTGTGCCCATAACCAATAAATCATAATGCCTCACAGCACAGAAAAAGCAACTCATATATCTTCCCAGATCAATAACAAGTTCAATAACGATCGAATCAACTGGTCCCTCAACAATACAACTAAAGACTAACCAAGCTAACTCAAGATAAATACGTAGCCACACTGGCCTGCCAACGAACTCAATACCAAGAAGCCTGAAGCTGCTCCTTCCACTATTATAACTCCTGCCAGAGCCGTAAAATACGATGCCCGGCACGAAATAAATACCGAAATCCACAATCTCACCCGGTGACATGTCCGGCCACAAGAAACGCATCCTAAAAGTCCCTCACTACCGGAACCGAATCAATAGTAGAAACCTATACACTGACATCCGCCACGAAGGACCAATTAAGAAAACAATTCTTCCTAGCCGTCTACTGGTCTTTGGGATACAAACCACTTTGCTAGAACGCAATCCGATGCACCTCACCATGCAACCTGTGGCATTTTCCGACATAGCGCATAGCACAATAGTCTAGAACAACCCAACACTGGGACAACCAGTCTACACCCTAAATATCATATTCACGATCTAATATACCAAGCAAGGGAAGATCCACTCGGGCCTCCAAATCCCAATAACCGCTAAACGGTGCCGATACACACGGTCCACAACCACTACATAGCCTGTACCCGAGAACTCCTAGTCTCCAACTCCATATAGCCACGAATTACTGTACCTGATCCCGAATTCTACAATATGAATACATATTACATCTCTAGTACCCAGTCATTCCACGAGAGATATTATAAGATTTCCCTGTGCCATTAATACCTCAATATCAACAGTCGATCCAACCAGAAAATGCCGTAATACCGCCGAAGTTTTATCAGTTTACATCACCTTGCCCTTTTTCTGAAACATATACCCTCGTCAAATCACTAGAATAGAAGTACCATTTTTCTTAATCATCTGAAGATCGGTTCTTAAATCACCTGCAGCTCCCCGTGCTGCTTACAAATTTAATAACTTTCCATTATGAACTGAACTGTAACCTTACACACACAAACCCCAATCCTCCACAACATATCGCATATACCATACCACACTAGGATAACATGAGGACTTTTATCTCCCTTCCGCGCTGCAGACATCGACGCACTCAGCTAGTCAAGAACTTTCATTTATCCCATATAGAGGAAACATCATTACACACTCCATGCTTCGCATACCCATAGGAAATATACTCACCTTCAAACCACGGTAAAACTCATCAAGAACTCTCTCTCCCAATTCTATTGCACAAGCTAAACTGCTATGACTGAATCCTTCTACCCGAACCCAGCTAAGCAAGCTGTCAGAACCCAAGAGCCTTGCTGCACAATACCAGTAAAAGCTCATTACCTCGAACACATACGAAGAATTAATCATATCTTTACCATACCAATTCGGTTTACTATCCAGTTGTGAGCACGTGATTTTTGCTCTCACGACAATTACTCCCAAAATATAAAATGAAATAGTTTCGTGGTGTATTTGATTTTTGTGGATTGTGTGTTATGTTTCTTTAGCATTTGTACGTGTGTGTTTATTTGTTTAAATTGATTAAAAATATAAAAATACGTGTTACATGCATTTAAGAATTAATTAACCATAAAGTGGTTAGAAAAGAAAATAACAAAAAATATATGCATTTTTATACTTTGTCATTGAGTAATTTAAAATGTGTAATTTGCATTGATTGTTTGTGTGATAATTAATAGGTGTGTGATTTCATTTCTTTTAATTTATGTAGAGTGTGTTTAGTTTAATTGTGGTTAGTTAAGAAAATTGGAAAATGGCTAAAAATGCAAAGAAACCAGGCCCCAAACCGACCATGGCCCAGTCCATAGAGACCTGGTCTCAGGGACGTCAAAACGACGTCGTCCCCCAGGCCCTCCATCTCGACCGTTGATCTCACCTGATCAAACGGTCCAGTTCAACCCCTGTTAAATCGAAACGATGCTGTTTCATGTATGTTAATCGGAGCCGTTCATCTTCATTGATCCAACGGTCCCAGACTCCCCTCACAACCCGTTCCATTTCGACCCGGGTCAACCCAACCTCTCAATTAACCAAACGCCCCGTTTCATACCGAAACGACCCCGTCTCTTTCCCCATCGTTTAATCCAAGCCGTTCAGATCGTTTGATCCAACGACTCGGATTACTTGAGCCATTCCAATATACCCAAAACCCTGAAACCCATTTTGCCCCGCCTTATTCCCCAAACGACCCCTCTCTCACATCGTCTCTCTCAAATCTCAGAGACGGAACCCAACCCCCAAAACCCTAGCCGCCACCTTTCCCTTTCGCCGCAAACCTGGCGGCAACAATGCCGGTGACCACCACCTTAACACCCTAGGACCACTTAACCACCCTGAACCCCAATATGCAAGCCCCGTACCTCGAATCAACCTCCAGCTTCTCGAATATTCGATCGAAGATTCGAGCCAAGACTCAACCTATGCCAAACCACCCCAAATTAACACCATATACTCCCTGACCTTCCTCACAGCCAAACCAAACTTGGTTTGGCTCGAATCCAACCAGAAAGCTCTGAGCTCCAAATGACAGTATGAACCCTAGAAATCTAAAGTTGGGTTTCCAGCAAAATTCTATAGGCGATTGAGGTCCAATGGACCTTAGTTTGGGTGTTCTCAGTTGAGAACACCCTGGTTAAGGTCCGTTTGGCTTCAAAATTTCAAAGTCCAAGTTGGCCCAGGTCTTTTCAGATTTTTTATTCCACTCGAGGTATCCTCTTCTTTCTTTCTTTCTTTATCATACCTATATGTATTTTTGGTGGTATTTTATCCGGTTCAGATTTTCTTGTTAAAATTTTATGTTCTTCTCCGTTAGACCTTTTATTTGGTCGCTTATTGTTTCTGATTGTTTGACAAATAGGTTGTTATTCGCTTCGATTAACGTCGTCGAATAATTAATCTCGCATTTTTCCTATTTTTGGCCAAAGAATTTTGAATCACTGATTTCGTTGTTTATTTGTTATCAATTATATGTTATAATTGGTTAAATGAATATTATCGATTAATTTTATGGGTCTGTTTGTCAAGAACAATGGACACTGATAGGTTTAATACTAATTAATTCTATCAGAGCCACTGTTTGAATTAGAATCTGTTTTGTCTATATTTGAACTTAAGAATCTGATTTGGTTATAGCTGTATTGGATTTACACAGATATTCCAAAACTGAGTGAAATGCCACTTTGAGCATGTCTAAGCCACTAGGGCAACCCATAATGTGATACACCCTGGAAATAGTGGAACCTGCTGTTACAGCAGGGCACTTACTAGTGTTTGGATATCAGAAATTTTAAAATAATGAGTCCCATACTTAGACAATTAAAAAAGGGGAACATCAGGGCATCCCATGAGTTCTCTGCATTTCAGTAGTTTTTAAATAGTGAACCCACACTTAGACAATGGGAAGTGGGGAAAAACAGAATAATATGGGCTGCCAGTTCAGAAAAGATTTTAAAATGGTTTGAAGGGTGTTGGCTGGCCCTATAAGAATAAAGGTTGGGCATTTTTGGGAGGAAGACTCTATTAGACATTGCTGAAAACTTCAGTTCTAAGGGGAATTTTCAGAAAGTCTAGTCTGGATTTTTAGAGAGAGATACAGACTCTATTAGACATTGCTGAAAACTTCAGTTCTAAGGGGAATTTTCAGAAAGTCTAGTCTGGATTTTTGGAGAGAGATACAGACTCTATTAGACATTGCTGAAAACTTCAGTTCTAAGGGGAATTTTCAGAAAGTCGGGACTGATTGTTGGAGATTAAAAAGAGTCAGAGCTTAAGAGTGAAATAGGAGTCAGTATTGAGCGCAAAATAGAGGCTGAAACTTACACTAAGGTTTCAGAGTTAGGGAACAAATATAGGTAGCCTTTACATCAAGAGGTCAAATTTTTGAGAGTTGTATGTGTTTGTCGTTTGGTATTGCTTGGTGGTGGAACCTGCTACTGTTTTTTTTTTGGGTTTTGAACACTGTTTCAGTTGAGTGTTTTGGTCTTCTGTTGGTTTGAAAGTTCTTGGGTTCTCCTGCTTGGTTTCAAATCTTTCCGGGGATTTCTGCTACTGTTTTCTAATCGTTCTGCTGTGTTGCTGCATCTGTATTGCTGTGTTACTGATGTTGCTGTACTGCTGTAATTGCTGCTGAGCTATTACTAATTTCCCCTTCTCATTTTTGCTGTTAAAACTCAGGTACACAGCTGTGTCCTTCACAATTTGTAAGCTGAACAATATTGAAGCATGAAATACAAAAATGAAGAGTTGAAGTTCTGGAATTTATTTTAAGTTATATTCTAAAATCTTAGTTGTACATATGTTAGTTAGTTCCCTTTACTAAAAGCATGTAGTCATTCAGTTATGTATAACTGATCATTTGGTAGGAAGTTAGTTAACGAATGCTCCATGCACCCTTAGTTAAGAAGGGGTGATGTTGTAGTAGCCATGTTCTGTTAGTTCTTTATTGTTTTGTCAAAGAAGCATGTTAGATACCCAACAGTTACTTCATCAAACAAATGGCATGTTTTAGAAACTTTTAGGAATGTTGTTCAGTTAGGTATTGTTGGTTAATTTCAGCATGCAAACGGCTTAGGATTAAAATTGGATTTACAAGTTCTTCCATTTGAATAGGATGCCACTTTAAAATTTGCAGAAGTCTGTTAACGAAAAGAACATCATTTTACCTTTAGTGGCAAATCATGAACATGTGTGGAAACCATTAGTTAGGCCCAATTGAACAAGGATGGCCCAGCTCCAGTTTTGCCCCCTTATACGTTAGACCTGGGCCTATAACTGTCAAATGGATTGCTCGTATGGTATCATTTTTGATTTAACGAATCATGTTCGAAACTTGACTATAATGACTCGTAAGTATGTAAATAAAGTAGAACCTTTTCTTCTTTCATTTTTAGAGACGAACGAGAAAATGGAAAACTATAGATTACTTTAGGACATCCTTTAAAACAAAGGAGATGAGCCCTGCCAAATAAAAATGAATAAATTGCGGGGCCCTCATAAATGTATATATAAAAATATTTAGACCTCGGGATGAACCGTTTATCAAT
>MU730508.1:4460-15371 GCA_026770625.1 Nicotiana glauca
TACTTGGGAGGTCACTAATGATGTTGTTAAATTTTTATATAAATTTTATACAGCTACTGTTGAGTTTTCTGGAGCATATTACCCCACTGTTACTATAGCTTTAGTATATATAGCTGAAATTTCTTTTCTACTATCTGAATTTAAGAAGAAAGAAAAATATAAGGATGTTGTTGAAAAAATGCAAGCAAAATTCAAAAAATATTTCTTTCCAATTCCTCCGATTTACTTAATTGGTGCAGTTTTAAATCCTTCTATTAAAATGTCTGATTGTCACCAATTAATGAATGCTTTATATACTTATATGGAGATTGGAGAAACTGAAACCCCAACTTTATATGTTTCTATGAACAAGCTAAATGAATATTTACAACAACTATATAATTATTATGCAAATGAATGTGATGATGTTGCTCGTGCTGTAGGCAATGTTAATCCCACTATGCAATGTAGCACTTCTGCTACTGTGGATGATGAAGAATACCTTGATAGTTTTAATATTTTTTCTACATTTTCTAATACTCAAACCAGTAACAGGAATATTGATTAACTTCAATTCTACTTGCAGAAGCAAAAGGAGACTCGCACAAAGGAATTTTCACCGTTGGGATGGTGACATGAAAATGAAAAGCAATTTTCTGTTCTTTTCGCTATGGCTCGGGACGTGCTGAATGTGCCAATTTCTACTGTTGCATTGGAGAGTGCATTTAGCCAAGCAAGGCAACAACTTGGAGACACTGGTCACTCATTGGGAAGCAATGCTTTGGAAGGTCAATCGGTTCATATTGATTATGATGTACTTGCTAAGGCGATGCAAAACATTTGAAATTACTACTTACTAGTTTACTTGTTGAAAAAAATGTAAACCTTTCATTTTGTAAGTTTGAAACTTGAAATTAAGAAATAAAAGTAGCACTTGCAATAAGTGCAATTTTTTCCCATCTTACTTGTATTCTTTTAATTAATACAAAGTATTAATATAACTTACAATAGTTATACAAAATTTCAAAAAAAAAGAAGTAAAAATACACTAAACCAGGCCCGGCCCGGCCCCTTCAACCCGTAACCCTTATGGTTCAATTTTTACCCGGATTAATCCAGCCCGCTAAACCCGTTACTGTTTCAACCCGTAACCGGCCCGGCCCCGAACCCGGACGGGTAAAAAAAAATTGGACCCGGCCCGGCTCACCCGTTAGACAGCTTTAGTTGAAACACAATTTTGTATTAAAAACTTGAAATATTTTCCAATTTTTTGAACCATACATAGGGTTGTAAAACTAGACTCCATTACAAATACAAGTTTGTTACAAGGATAGTCACTCCGTAAACCTGAAACTACTCGTAGATTAGCATAATAAAATAGCATTAATAAATCAGATTCTATAAATTAACAAACGAGACTAGTATTTTGATTTCATTACATAGACTCACAAATCACAATAGTTGTCATTAAAAAAGTGATAATAACTGCAATAACATAAACATTTTCGATATTAGTTTTTTAATTATTATTATTATTATTATTATTATTATTATTATTAATTCTTGTTCTTCTCAAAAGAAATCTACCATAATCTTCATACTATAGTAATAGAAAAAAAAATTCCAATCTTGTAAATTTTCTCTCTTATATTTTCCAAAATATTCATTTTATGCACTTTACCATTATCTCTGTTATCATAATAATTTTTATTTTAATTTTTTTTAATTATATATAGGGAGTAGGACAAAAGAAAAAAATAAGAGAGTAGACCACAAAGTGATAGAGGCAGAGTCAAGATTTAAGCTTTATAAGTTTTAAACTTGCTACTGAATTCTCTCTCTCTCTATATATATATAATTTTCATATAAATATATATCTTTGTTCCAAGTATAAAATTGAACTCTCACCAATTGAACCATTAAAATTTTTGATTATTTATATTCCGGCCGTCTCATAATATGTATCGTGATTCTTTTGTGCACGCTCCTTAAGAAAGAATAATTTTTGATTACTTTACTCTTATTAAATATTTTCTCAATTTATGTGTCATCTTTTCAATGACATTAATCATTTTAAACTTGTTAGTGAATTCAACATCGTTTCAGTTATATATATATATATATATAACTTCCCACCTGTTCTTGGAGAGACTCGAACTCATAACCTCTTGGTTGGAAGTAGGGGTTGCTTACCATCAGAGCAATCCCTCTTGATTATCAAGGGTAAAAAAGAAAAAATATAATCAATTGAAATTCTAAAATTACAAATAATTTGAGACTATTTTTTGTAACCACTAACACATTGAGACCGAGGGAGTAATAGATTAACTCTTTCATCTGATGAAACCTACCATAATCCAAATATTATAGTAATCCTTATCGATTAATTCAATGAAATTACATTCGGAGTTTTCAAAGCTAATGACAACACCATCAACGGCAAAAACGACTCCTAATAAAAGTTCCCATATACTGCACGACTCAAAACTCTTCAGTTTCAACTCTCTCTCAGTCCCAGTTCTCTGCATGAGAACATATCTATACATACACACAAAAAACGTATACAATCAAACAGTTTATTTTTTCTTTATCATATCATATATAAATATTACAATTCTCCATTTTCTTTGAATTCTCAATGGCGGGTCTTTATTATACGTCTGCTTTTCTTTCTCGTTTGCTGTTTTTACTGACAGTTCTTTCTGTATCACTCGCTGCTTTTGCTTTTGTTCTCCAATGGCGTGGCGGGTTACCCGACCCGAGTACCCGATGGGCACCCGATGATGATCCCACAGAGTTTCAAACCACGGGTGGGTCAAAACCCGTACGTCTATCAGATTCTTCCTCGTCTGGTTGTGAAGATATTCTTGGCCAGAGTCGTATGCCTTCGTTTCCATACTTTAAAGATTGGAAGTTTAACTTCGGGTCATCTTCCGGGTCGGATCTTAAGCCTAAGGTTAGTTTTTATTGTTTATATATTTTTATGTGTTTTCTTGAAGTTTGCTCCTTTAGTTCTTGGTGGGGTTTTTGATCTTGTTGTAGGTTATGCTCTTATTTCTTTTGTCAATATATGTTATGTGCATAAAATGTATGTTAGTGAGGAATCTCAAATATGGTATAGAAATTCAGTTATTTGTCAACATGATTCGTTTTGTTAATTATGGGTGACCAATTTTGGAGATTAAAAGTTAAAACTAATTTTGATAAATCTTAGAATTGTGTGGTTATATTCTTGATTATGATTCTGGATCCATGTTTACTTGTTTATTTGCTTTTCTTGGTTCCTTTATATCTTTTTGCCTTTATTATTGATACAGTAACTTCATGTTTAAGTACTAAACATTTTAGTTAACCAAAAAGTAGTAGTACTAAACTTTTATCAATTGAAGAGAGATGAACAGGTTTCTGTCCTTATTTGCCAAGTGTCTTTTTGCTACTGTGGCATGAATTGTGAAAAAGGTTCATTTGATGATGGGGTCCACCTGTTTGATAAACCATGTTATTAGTTCTTGGCTTTTTCTAATTGTATAGAATCAGGTTGTATTCCCTCCCTCCCAATTTATGTGAACTTGTGTGTGGTTATAAAAGTTTCTCGTTAAGGGTAAAATTGTAAGTTCAAGCTAAATTCTTTTCAAATTTAGAAAGAGGTCATTCTTTTTAGAACGGACCAAAAAGTAAATAGGTTACATAAACTGGATAGGAGGAAGTATTCATTTTGTTTTTAGCATTTTGTCTATGCGCTTCATTAATTGTTGTCACCTTTAACTCTCATATTCATATTCGAACTGAAATTACTAATTGAGTTGCTGGTGATGTTTAAGAACAAAGGTAGTCACATTCTTCAAGTAATGGAATGGATTGAGCCTTGCTCAATGTTGATATTTTTTAAGCAATGTAATAAGTGTATTTCTATTTGATCTTAAATGACGTGGATCAGGATCAGAATGAGTTAATCATTTCATTGTACAAGGTCCTGCACCTCATTTACTTTTGAATATTTCAATGTTTCTCTCAAAGTTCGAGTTCAATGCATGCTTCTGCTTAGGCATGATAGGGAGTTCCTAAAAGTTGAAACATATTTCTCCAAAGAAGTTAGACGTTCAAATAACTTCACCATTTTTTATCATTAGTCTCAACTGTCAAAGTCACCAGACTCCACTTGTGTGATTACAGTGGGTTGTTGTTGTTGTAGTCTCAACCGTCAACGTCTTGGATATTTAAGTGAAGCTTTACTGCTCTTTCTCCGCTTTATCAGTAACCTGAGCAACATGTTACCTTTGCTCGATGTTAGATATCAATCACTACAAGTACGTCCGCTGGCTTAGAGCAGATATTACCCTGGTTATTTTATCATAAGGTTATTGGGATAACAAACTTTTTCCTGTTTGTGGAGGGAAAAGCTGCATCACCCAATGTATCTAAGGTGCTAGAATCCATCCAAGTAAGTGTTAATATCTCCTTAAAATTTCCATCGTCATTATTTTGCCTTGAACTTTCAGTTTCAGCACTTCTACTGTTTTGTGTAGTTGGATTTGGCAGATTTCATCTCTTGATTAATATACGAAATGTGTATACTCTGCAGGGCGTACGAGTTATATATAGAACAAGAGAACTAGAAGATATACAAGCCAAAAGGTAACTGATCTTTGCATGTTTTATACATATTCTGTGCTAAACTATGAAGATGAGGTCTCAGTTCAGTAGAGTAGATATTATTTCCTATTGTTTTGGAAAATGTTTGTTATCCCTTCTGGGGGTTTTACTTTCTTTATTCAGCCTCGTATCATTCAATTGCTTTATGTTGATAATGGATGCAAGTGATAATCACGCTTCAAAACCCAAGGATGAGAGAAACTCTTTATCCAAAGAGATGAGGAGAGCAAATCTTTTCTATATAAACTAACACGTGTTAGCATGAGTTAACAAATTTCCAGAACTTGTTGGGAGTTTCTTACTTAGCAACCTATTATATATCAGGAGTAACTACAATGAGTGGAGGGAGGGGGTTGGTGTGGACCTCATACTCGTTAACCTATTTGTGTCCTTGAGATTTCTAGACATTGTGATCCTCATTCAAGCACATATCATGCTTGGTTTCTAGAGGGAAAGGGAAGGGTAAATGAGAGTGAAATTCATTGATTTATATCCACTGAGCACTTACTTCCTTTCTTTCGTATTACTGGAAGGTAAGTAAATGAGGGATTACTTTTTTCTTTAAGTCTGATAACGGAGAGGTTGTCAGACTTCTATTTGCCTCTTCTTTCACTCCCTTTCTAAACAAGAGAAATAACTCGTTCACCTCTCGTCCTCCAACCCTTACTCCTTTCAACACAAGCAACATAGTACTGACGTATATTTTAAGTCATTAATTTTCTTGAGAAGCTTGGATCTGTCGTGAGCGTTATATGACTGACGTTTTGAAATATTGGTCTCTGAGCTTAAAAGTTTGACTATAAAAGTGGAACTTACTGTCTTCTTTTTATTTCTAACTGAGATCAATTGCTAAAGAAAAGACTTACTTTACTACAGTCTTGACTTCTCAATTTTTAATTAGCAACATTTTCGTGGAAAAGTTGAAGGCATGAAATTTTAGGTTGTAATAAACTTAGGTGAAGAAGTGATTACTCAATGTAGTAACTTAAATCAAACTAAATTTAGGTAGTGCACTTTCTGTATGAACTAGAAGACATGTCCTGTTTTCTATATTTCATCTCACCTCTCTATTAAGTGAACTTATTAATTGATCTGCTGATCTATTATGCCTCGTGTCCCAGTCGGATCTGGAATGAAACCTGGCTAGCTGGATTCTTCTACCAACCATGCAACTACGAGTTATTTGTTAAGCAGACTCTTAACATGGAAATGGCCATCGTCATGGCAAGGGTATGATTGCATTTACCTCATCCGTTTCCATTTATGTTTGCCTTTTGATCCACCTCATTGCCTTGTACTCTATATAGGAAGCTGGCGTGGATTGGATTATTCATCTTGATACTGATGAGCTATTACATCCAGCTGGAACTAGTGAGTATTCTTTACGACGACTTCTGGCAGATTTACCTGAAGATGTTGATATGGTGGTCTTTCCTAATTATGTAAGTGACTGTACTTGCTCCTAGGCTGTTTTCTAACTGTGTGTAAGAATGTAGTTGCATGCACGGAAAGCGAAAAAGCATGCATTTGCTTCCTTTTCTGCAGTCTCTTCTTCTTGTTGGTATCTTCTCTGATGATGGCAAATATTTCAGGAGAGCAGTGTTGAGAGAGATGATGTAAAGGAACCTTTTAGTGAAGTAAGATTTCTTTCACTATATCCTTTTTCTACTCTTTCAAGTTCTAGTGTTGAATTCAATCGTGTTGCTGGAACATAAATATGTGTAACCCGTTGGCCAATAATTCGGAAGCAAGTACTTGGAAATGAAGAAATTAATTATGCAATCAAGTTTTCAACTTTTCTGCTTTTCTCATTTGGACTGTTTACCAGTAATACATTTATACCTTGTGGTAGGTCTCAATGTTCAAGAAGAATTACGACCATCTCCCGAAAGAAACTTACTTTGGAAACTACAAGGAAGCAACCCGTGGTAATCCTAACTACTTTTTGACTTATGGAAATGGAAAATCAGCTGCACGAGTTCAAGATCATCTTCGTCCTAATGGTGCTCACAGGTGGCACAACTACATGAAAAGCCCAAAGTATGGTGCTTGTTCGGCATGTAATTTCTAACTTTTTATTTCCTTATATCCCTATTTCATTTTTCATCTATCCCCAGTCTCCTCCAAGCACTATATTGTCGAATTCTTGCGCACGCAAATGATGTTTGTCATGCTTTTTCACTTCTTTGGTATGTTCCTTAGATGATCTATTTTTCTTCTCTATGTAGTTTACTTCTTAAATTTTATGTTACTGTAGTAGTACAATCTCCTTAATTGTGTCCACTTGTGTAATGAAAATGTATTTTCTTATTGATTGTAGAGAGATAAAACTAGATGAGGCTGCTGTTCTGCATTACACATACCCCAAGTTTTCGGATTTAACTTCACGGCGAGATCGTTGTGGATGTAAACCTACAAAAGAAGATGTGAAAAGATGCTTCATGCTAGAATTCGACAGAGCTGTGAGTAGTCGGCAAGCTGTTGTGCTTAATCATGTCAATCTGGATTACAATCATAATGTTAATGAAAATAAGCATGTAATGAATGCTAAAAAAACACTTATATGCAGGCACGCCAAGTGAACTAAGAGTTAATAGTATGTAGTATCTGAAAAAAACTAATGAATTGAAAAAGCTGGAAAATAAAACATATGAGAAAAGCAAAGGAATTTTTTTCTAGGTTGTGTGCATACACATGTACACAATTTCTTGGTTCAAAAGATGGACTGTAAAATTTCTTTGCTGATTAATTTTCATCTTTGCATTTCAGGCTTTTATAATAGCTTCAACTGTGACAGAGGAGGAAATGCTTCAGTGGTAATACTTCTTTTAACTTCCTTCCTCTGACTTCATCATGAATCAATTCCTTTTGGTATTCTGTCACAGTTAATGGCTGCTCATTTAAGTAAACTTACTATGGTGATTCTGAACAGTACATTTTATTTGTATCAGGAAAAGTAGGGAAGAATACTTCCTTTTCTTTTTCTTTTTTAAGAATGTACAGCTTCGAAGGAAAATGAACTCGACATCATTCTGAAAGTCCCCTTTTTAAGAATTGAAAATTCTGACCAGCATAAACAGTTTGATATTTGTCAAAGAAGGGAGTAATTGATAGTCCTTTCGTTTCATTTCCTTTTCCCTCTATATATTCCAGGATACTGGATGGATGAGTGAGGTTTATTTGCTAAAGCACTTCAGAATAAATTCACTTTTGAAATAGCTAAAAGGAGCTGTTTCGAGATTGTGTTGTCTTAAACTATTGTGCAGCATTTTCGAATGATTTTTAAAATACTGGAGGTTTTGACTAAGATATGAGACATGCTAATATTACTTGGCACTGCACCTTCTTTTTTTTACTATCACATTGCAATTCATACTAAAATACTATTCAGTGAATGAATTCACGGTTACAGAGCTATCTCATGTAACCATATACCGAACTGTGCAAATATTACTATTTGGTGCTACCTGCTGCTTCCTATGAGAACTTGTTCTATACTTAGCTTGACAAAAATTACTGCAAATTTTCGATTGGAACAGAATAACTAGTTACTTAAAACAATCAGTCTATCAACTACACTTCAATCCTAGATGGAACTACTAATTACTTATTTGCTGTAATCATTCTCATGTTAGATGGTAAAATCTAATTTCATGTTGACAGATTCTTTTCTTTGTATCAGGTACCGTGAGCATGTTGTTTGGACCGATAAAACACTTATTCGGAAACTTATCAAGAAGGGCATATTGACACGCATATATACTCCCATGGTAAGATCAAAAAATATTTGAGTTAAACTTTATGAGGGCTATCAACCCTTGAATCAACCTTTTTAAACTTCTTCTGCCTATAGGTCATTATACAGGGATTGAAGGAATCTGGCGTTTTCGCTTCTGCTGTTGCTTCAGCACATAGAAATATCATAAAAGAAGAGTCTTTATCTTCTACTGGAAACAGAAACGCCTCCAGATATCCTCATATTACTGATACATTTCCGAGAAAGATGGGTCGTATATTGGAACCTCAAGCAACTGCAAGGAAATTCTTGGAATTTAATGAAACTGATCGTCAGGCAATTTCACCCCAATCGCCTCCTGGCATGTACGGAATTCACCTTTACAAGGTACCTTCTGTACAATAACTCATCTTATAGAAAAACACCCTTGGGAAGAGTGCTGCGCGGAATTCTTTCATACCATTATGGGGAGGTGCATGAGTTGTGTCCTACCTACATAGTGATATATACTCTGGGAAATTGCTTTCAATAGAATTGTCCGAGTATCTAGCCAAGAACTCAGATATACACATCATGAGTCACTTGGAATCATAGACTGAAGTATTCTTGAAGATTTTGGCCATATTTTTCTACATGAGCGAGCGTTAGGGATTTTTCAATTGTTAATGTGAATACTTGACAGAAGGATTTGGAGGATACAATTTTAATACATGGGGTAGATTTATCATATTAGATGTATAAGAACAAATTAGATACCTTCCATGCTTTAAATATTTAAAAGATTTTCTTACATTTATTCTTGTGTGCGTTTGTCTGCAACCATGCAATTTTTCTATATTCAGTTGGGATTCACTATATTCGATTTGAACTTCTAAAACTGAATATGATTCTTAGATTGTTGTTATTTTTTGCTAAATCCAGTTCAAAGTCAATAGGTCTGGTCCAGAAACAATGCCAATAAACACCTTGTGCATAAAAGGGTGCTGTGACATTTGATTTGCTTTCTTGCCGTTGTAGTGCCTCTTCGTAGGGCTGTTTATCGGGCGGATTGAGCGGTTATTTATTCTTAACGGTTTGGCTTTACGGTTATCGGTTTTTAAATGTATTAATCCGTTAGCCACCCGATAAGATATCGGGCGGATTAGTATCAGTTTAGCTCTTATCGGGCGGTTTATCGGCCTAACATACATATTCACAAATCGAAATGTAGGGATGCTTTCTTGCACATGTTTGCCAGGGACTTCTAAGGTGGGAAATGATGTCTCATGTTCAGGAAATTCTTGGAAATGTGGACCTCGGCATGAAAACTTGATGTCTCAATTCAAGATTTCTACTGTTCAGAAAAAAAATTATTATTTCTCAGAATCATCTGTCATAGGAAATTATAGTGATAAAGGGACTGTGTCCAAATGTGGTGATGCTTGCTTATCAAACTGTGATTGTGTTGCTTCTGTTTACGGCCTTAGTGAGGAGAAGGCTTACTGTTGGTTACTGAGCATGGAATTTGATGGATTTAAGGATCCTGTTTCAACTTTATTTGTGAAGGTTGAGGCCAATGCCTCGACGTCTGGAGCAAGCGGTACGCACGAGAAGGTTTTGTGAAGTTTTACGCACGAGAAGGTTTTGGTACTTCCTATAGTCCTGAGCATGGCAGTTCTTATTGGCCTGCTCGGTTGTTTGTTATATATTAATATATTCCAGCACACTAAAATTTTCTAACTTGGAGAATAAACTATAGAGTATAGACTATAGAGACAAAGACAGATTTATTTTTTGTTATTCAAGTTCAAGGGTTTTTGTTTTTTATATTTCACATATATGAATAAAAATAAATTTTATATATATATATATATAACGGATTAATGGATTATCCGTTAAGAAAATTGAATAATTCGCCCCCAAACCGATAAACCGTTAATAAAAAAATTTCAATCCGTTCCCCGTCCGTTAAACCGTTAAGCCATTACCAGTAAGCCATTAAGCTTCGGTTCGGTTTTCGGTTTCGGATCGGTTTTAAATTAGGGGTTGCAAAAGGAATTTTTTTAGGGGTTGCAAAAGGAAATTTTTTATTTTGTGTCTCATACCACTACTGACATTAGTTGTATCTTTTTTGTCTCGAATTCAGATTTTCGTGAATCCAATAGTATAAGATTGGGGTCTATAAATGTGTTTTACAAAAAGAAACCTCATACAACTAATGTAAGTTATGCGAGACACACAATAAAACTTATCGTTGCAAAGGCATATTTTTATAAAGAAAATTTACATGGTGTAACCAACTTATACATTATATTTAGAGAAAAGGCATAAATTGCCCATTAAACTTGTATAGAAAAGTCATTTACACACCTAAACTTTACGGGTGACCCAACACCTCACCATTCTAATTTGAAGTGAATTTATTTACCCCCCAAAAATATTACAACTAGATTCAGTCCAAACTGTGTTTCACACGCACTGGCAGGTTGCTTTTTTACATTTGTTTTCCATTGTTCTTTTTTTTTTTCAATATCAATAGAACCTCCATCACCCCCCTCCCCCCC